>JALHBW010000017.1:0-48025 GCA_024339985.1 Tolypocladium endophyticum | reverse complement strand
AAAAAAAAAAAAAAAAAAAAAAAAATATTTTTGAGCTCAACCCAAAGTCGCCAAGAGGCCATTGAAAATGAACAAGCGCCGTGCAAGTCGCAAAGTCAAACCATGTAATGCCGTAAACGCCGTGCTTTTGCTGCTCGCCTCGTCACCCACTGCATCGCTAATTAGGCAAAGTCAAATGATGCCGCACGCAGCCAGCTGAGACCCTGCGGCCGGGACATCCCGGGGGGCCATCGTAAGACCCAAGTCCTGGGTAACAGAGGCTGGTACCATGGTTTTGGATCGGCTGTGGGAAGGTACAAACGAATCGTCGTCGCTGTTGGCCAGGCTGTCCGGGGGCGTGGGCTCACGTGTTTGCTGCAGGTCCCTGTGTCGACCGGCCAGCTGCATGTCCACCATGGCATCTGTAAGGCAGTCCTCCTCACACAGGGGCATGATCCTGTAGTTGAGGCTCTCCATGATGCAGCGCTCTGTAGCGTTGAGCTGGTCGTGGGACCACAAGCCCTTACCCCAGCTCAGACAGTAGAATTGAGTCGGCTGCTGGGGATCCTCGGTGAACTTGACGGCGATGACGAGAGCAGCGAGGACGATGAGCTCGGGCTTGACCGAGTCGATGTGCAGCATCTGACGTTGCTGAGTCTGATAGAGCAGCGGCGTGGGCGGCAGCGTGTGGCGCTTGGACAATGGTGTGAGAGTTGCGCTTGGGAGGAGAGGGCAGCATAGACGCCATGCGCGGGCGAACTTGGAGCCGAGGCTGTCGAGAATGCAAACAGCGAGGGCGACGGTCTCAATTGGCAGGTCGGCTCGAGAGAGGATTGCCTGGACAAGAGGGACCGAGGCCGAGGCCAGCGAGGCCGACGACGGAATCAGATTGACAAGGTGAATGGCAGGGCCTGGGTGATGCGGTGTTAGTCCATGAAACCATGGAATGCATGCACGGCTGTGCGTCGGGGGTGGTCTTGGTGCACTCACCTCGAAACCGGGCCATGAGGGGCTCGCCATCATCGAGAGAAATGTTGGAAGTAGGAGATTGGGCCGCCGAGGCGTCCTTGTACGTGGGAGGCGGTGTGGGGAGGTTGGACAGGGGCCGATATGTGAAGTATGCATGAGCCTCGTCATCGTCGTCGGCGAGCTTGGTGTTGAGCTTGGGGCTTCGACCCGCAAGAGCAATAACGTCGGGCTTGTTATGTCGACGCATTTTGGCTGCCTGGTCCTGCAACGCTGCTTCCAGTCCGCAATCGAAGATTTCGCGGCCTCTTGACCATATTTCGATGCTTGTGTCGAGCTCGAGAGGGCCTCGTGGGGAAGCTTCGGGGTGGAGGCGGCGGTGCTCGTGTCAAACGGATGCAGTACTCTGGTAGGTAATTAGAGCAAAAGCGAAGGAGCTGAGGTGATCACGCGAGCATCAAGGAGAGCATGCACGCAACGCCGTCGGGCCGCTTCGCGAGAAGTAGTGAACGAGACAAGGTGAGGATGCACGAGGATGCAGATGGGAGAATGAAATGGATGATAAAGTCGTCAGGGAGGCGGTGTAATTATGTGAGAGATAAATACGGAGTACGGCACCGACAGGTAGGTACAGCCTCGACACGACACGAGGCCCAAAGTGGAGATGGGGCAGCTCAGGTTCAGGGGAGGCAGCGGCCCAAGGCTGAGCCGCCCGCAATGGCCCCGAAGCAGGGACCAAGCTGATTCCACACAGATGAACGATCGAAGCACAAGACAGACGGCAGACGTGTAGAGCGAGCAAACAGATGAGGTCACCCTCCCGTGGCTGAATGAGACAGCGCCCTGGGTACGGCGGCACATGGCTCTCCCAGACATGCACGGTCGCTGCCAATCACCGGCCTTTGCCGCTGGCCAGCTCGCCTCGCTGGGTGACTCGGTCGAGCTGTGCGGTCGAATCTCCCGAGGCCCAACGTCGCAAGCAGAGCTGCAATCGAGCGTGCAAGGGCCGGGCCTGCAGGACCACCGGGCGTGGCATTCCGTCATCGGTTGCGCCCTCGTACGAGCACATCCGCACCTCGTGTCGGGCTTGGCAAGGGGACGCCTCCACGCGACGCGCAACGCGGGCCGCGTGCGCATGCACATGCGACCGGCTCCTTTTCTCGCTTCCCAAGCTCCGATGCAGGGACCAAGTTGGAAAGGACGCTTCGGCCATCTTCCTCGTCCCACGCCAAGGCATCGTCATTTCCGCCGAGCAGCCCTCGCCCCAGGCCGGGATCCGCATCGCCATCGCAATCCCAAATCCCATCCCGTCCCGTCAGAAATAGCAACAACCCACTCTGGGCCGGTGGTGCCATAATATGCGAGATCTGCTCTGTGGAGCGCACCGCCACCGCAACCTATGAGGAATAAGCGAGTTCCTGGGTCCCTCACACCACCGTCCTCAATTGTCAATTATAAACACGTACGGCGCCATGAAGCTTTGGTGACCACATCGAGCATATTCATCGGGAAGCCACGGCACTGACGTGCTCTTTGCCTATTGAATGAATTCGCCCTGAAGGCTACCGTTCGACGATGCGGACACGGCAGTCAATAGTCACAAGTTTACGGCCTGCGCCTGATTTCGTCGAGCAGATCCCCATTCCGAGCTGAGCTCAGTCAGCCCAGACATATCCGGCCGTTCCGGACCTGTTTTTGTGCAACAAGCCTTCCTGTGCTGTATTAGCTGAAGCCTTGCCTGCCCAATCACTTCCGAAGTTCGTGCTGGGTAACAGAGTTTGATCTGCTGGTGCGAAACCGCAAGCAATTACTTCCGGGAGCCCCAGGGCTTCACCAAGCACGTATCGACGACACTATTGTCGTCATCGCTTGCCCAGCCAACGCACGCCACCACGCCCAGGTTGTCAACCAGACGGCGGAATCCGATAGCATGGAGGCGCTCTCAGCCAAGACCCGGTTTGTCCGCCAATTCGATTCGTGCCTATTGTTTGCAAGTAACACAGTGACAATTTTGACGGCGCCCATTGCCTGTCGCAAGGAGTAAAAGATGGTTTATTGACGAGGATTGGACACTCGAGAAGCTATCATAGGTCTCCACTCTCGTCCTGCCCGACCTGGCCAGATGCCACGACAATCTGTATCCCTCGAGTAGCTCTTCCGATCTCCTCCCGTGCGCCACGAAAAACCCATATGCGTCGTAAATAATTGAAGAGACTTTCTTGCTCTGAATGCGAGTATTCGCTTCGCGGAACAACGAATCTGTCGCACTCTGAGGCTTGGCACGAGAGCAAGTCTCTTCAATGGCGAGACTTTGCCCAGCATTGCATCCTTAGTGGATGATGGCGGTCGGGCCCACTGGTCTCTTGTCAGCCATCTACCTTGTAAGCCTGCAGGAACCTTGTTCAAGACTCACCTCCTCCAGCAATGGCCACGACTTGTGGTCGCACACCAGCGTCGATGAATTGGCCCAGCTCCACGCCTCCGAGGCCGTTGATGAGGCCCAGGTTGAGCCCGCCCAGGTTCAGAGTCGACAAATCAAACCCATTGAAGATACCTGTGCCACCAATCAGAAGCAGCGTCTGCAGCTGCTGGAACAGCAGCAGGGATTCGAGGTTGAAGACGCCGACGTTGAAGAGGTTCTCGAACAGGAGAACGTTCAGGTTGTTGTTGATTCCAAGCCTCTGGAAGAGACCCAGATCCAACGAGTTGACATTGAGGAGGTAGCTAAAGTCCTGCTGCTTGAAGTTCAGGTTGTTGAGGCGGCCGACGTCGATGGACTTCCCTCGCGCCTCAAGAGCAGCCACTTCAGTCTCAGGCTCCGGGGCCGGGGCCGGCATGGCGGCAGCGAGGGCGGCGAAAGCGCCGACGAGGATGGTAGAGAACTTCATCTTCGTGTTGAGGAGAAACTCGTGTTGAAATGGCGTTGTGTTGTTGATTAGAAGTGTGAAGAATGACCGAGACGGAGCACAGCTCAAGTGTTCGGCGGAAGAGTCGAAAAGGAACGAAAGCGAACAATGAGCACAGCTGTCGACATCGGTTAGTATCTTCCATGCATGCGTGCGGAGTGTTCATCTCACCTCTGAAAGAATGAATAGAAAAGAAATGGACTTGAAGACTTGGGATCTGACTGAGGGAGTAGTTGAGGAAAGAAACGAACACCACCCTCACGCCAGCCCCATCCCCTTTATAGACAAACACACAGCTCCTCCAACACGCATGGTAAAGATTAAGCTCCGAAAGCCAAGACAGCGGCTTCACGGACGCACCACCACCCGGCAGTCCCCTCACCGGCTTCGCCTTCTTGCCGGCTCATTCGTCCAAGGCATGGCAAGCCCCAAGACTTCGGATGGCTGCGTCGCCGGCCGGGTGGCAACGTTTAGCGGATATGCTTGGAAACGCAAGCTATGAAGGGGGGAGGAGGTAGGCCCGGATGAAGGACGCCGGACAGTGGCCAAGGGCCATGATGAGACGAAGGGGCGCGCACATCGCACACTTTGGCGTTTTCTTCCGTGAAGTATGCAGTTGAGGCTCGGTGCCATGGACATCGTCCGTCTCATGTGGGCCCCGCGTTGCCCATCCTCGGGCGGCTGATATTTTCCCCTTCAGACGGACGGGATTGGTGAACTGTCATGGCTCCGAGCGCACGGGTCCGACCCAGCTATCCACTTTCCCGGCGGCAGCGGGGGTCGGCGCTGCATTGTGACGCACTGCTGTGCCGGCAATCAGACACGGGACGTGTTTGAGGCTGCCCGATGGGGACTGGGATGCAGGCGGGGTGACACGACGCATTGACATGGCGTCCACGGGACAGAGCCTAGGCCGGACGAACTCCTGGGTCGTGGCAGTGCAGGTGAATTGTGGAGTGATGAAGAATCCGGATGATGTTGTGTGCTGCTCTGGATGATGTCGTGGTGTTGCGGCTCCGGTCGTGTGGTCCGGGTGGCTGCGAGTGCCGCCAGGTGGCTGAGCACAACCCGGCACCCATCTGTCCCCATGACGAACATATGTCAAGCACAGACTGCAAATTCCAAATGAATCACACATCAGTTCTCTAGTTCCATATCCTTGCCCGTGGACAATGACGGTCTCGCGCCGGGAAGAAGATATAGCCTCAAATTCCGCGTCAAAGCACTTACACAGCAGACTGGGACAGGTTCGAGGGCCAAGAGCCTATTGTATGACGTTCCATTGCGCTCAACTGTTCACCACGATTAAAATACTGCCAAATACTGACGAGTTATCCAAAAACTTTTCACGAAATGAGCTTCGACGCGACGCGTATCTAACGATCCATCGGATTTGCCAATTTGCTGAGCCTTGTACAGTACATTGTATTCTTCGAAAGCGACGCAAACCCACCAGGTGTCCCTGCCTGCCTGCCCGCCCTTCGTGCCCAGAGGGCCCCGCTGTAAGCCACGAGCTGTGTCCAGCCACCAGTGTCTCGAAACATGCCCAACGAAAGCCTGGAGACATGTGTCTGTCCTAGCACCTTAGGCCTCAACGGCAGTGCGAAGCTCCTCATCGCGGCGCAGAATAGCTGCACGGTCCAGTCAGCAAAGAGGATTTTCGAGCGGTGTGAAGGGTGAAGGAGATGAAGGAGACGTACCAATGCGGGCACCGTTGACGGACAAGCCGCCCACGACGCCAATGATCTCGGGTTGGCCAATAAGTTTGAGCTGCTGCAGGACCTGGAGCTGCTGTAGTTGCGACGCAACGAAAATCTGATCGGCAATGGCGAGGCTGCTGATGATGTTGAGGTTGACGAGGCCCCCAAGGCCCATCTGACCGATGAGGCCCTCGATGTTGGGGATGAGGGCGCCTGGAGGCAGGTTTCCGTTCTCTCCTCCCTTGCCGCCTTCACCGCCCTTGCCGCCTTCACCTTCCTTTGGTGCTTCACCTCCCTTGCCGCCTTCACCTTCCTTGGGGGCCTCGCCACCTTTGCCGCCTTCACCTTCCTTGGGAGCTTCACCGCCCTTGCCGCCTTCACCTCCTTTGCCGCCTTCACCTTCCTTTGGTGCTTCACCTCCCTTGCCGCCTTCGCCTTCCTTGGGAGCCTCGCCACCCTTGCCACCTTCACCTTCCTTGGGAGCTTCACCACCCTTGCCGCCTTCACCTTCCTTGGGAGCTTCGCCACCCTTGCCACCTTCGCCTTCCTTTGGCGCTTCTCCCGGTTTGCCGCCTTCGCCTTCCTTGGGTGCTTCACCTCCCTTGGGAGCTTCGCCTGCCTTGCCGCCCTCGCCTTCTTTTGGCGCTTCTCCTGGCTTGTTGCCTTCACCCTCCTTGGGTGCTTCACCCTCCTTGGGTGCTTCACCTCCCTTGGGAGCTTCGCCTGCCTTGCCGCCCTCGCCCTCCTTGGGCGCTTCTCCTGGCTTGTTGCCTTCGCCCTGAGGAGGTGGTGGAGGGGTTGGTTCATCAACGACTTTTCCCTCTACGTCCGCATTCGGAAGCTGAGGCGGCTCCGCCCGGGCGTACCACTCCGCGCGCCGGATCTCTGCGGCGTGGTTCGGCAGCGGCTGGAGTTGCTCATCGCGCTCAGCCAGCTGAACAGGAACGGCCATGGCCGATGCCAGGCCAGCGGTGAAGAGAAGGACTGTGGCGGACTTCATGATGGCCCGAGTAAAGGAGTGAAAAAATGGAGCGACAGTAGGCGTGGGAAACAGATGCGAAACCGTTGCCGAGAATGAAAGGCAGTTGTGAACAGAGCCCAGCTCTTGCAAACAATGGTACTGAGGCCAAGAAGAGAATGTGTTGATGGTAGCGAGTGAAGTTCGATTCAGATACCGGCGATGAGCGGCAAGATATACTCGCCGGATGGCAGATGGAAAGCCATGTGGATCGACCCGGTGTTGCTATTTCTGGATTCACACATAGGAGAAGAGAAGCTCACAACGACGGCAGCCGCCATTTGCCACAGCTGATTGCTCACCAGCGCTGCACTTCGTCGCATCTTCGCCTGTCGATTTCATATTTGAGACCGGCTTCGACCATCCCTAGCCCCCTAATCCTGGAGGGAGCCATCCGGAGTTGAGATCTAGAGCCGCAAATCTAGGTGATGAGAGAAGTTTCGATCCGCCCTGATGGTTCGGTCGTTGCGACACGGCATCTTCCGGGGAGCACCGAACAAAACTGTCAGTGTAAGCATAAAGAATGCCCCGTCAGGAGTCGAGAAGCATGTCGCAAGTGATGTCATGCCATCGGCGCGCCCAGCCGGTGCGTGCCTCCGGTCGCGGGGAAGCATTAAGCTCGTGGGGCAGGGCTGAGACCCCTTGTCGCACCTCCGACGTCAGATCGCCCGGTATGGCTCAGAGCCGCAAGACCTGGGCTGGACGACGACTGACGGCCAGACGCTATCATCAGACAAACGGTCGCTCAAATTTCGGAATAGTGCAGCTTAGAATGTAAGCTTGTCTCGTTAGCTTGTCTGATGTTTGCGTCGGGTACCAAAGATAGACGGCACCAGCTTCTTGGCTGTGGCAATGGTCTCGGCCCGCCCCAAAGCCCGATGGCTCCGAACTGCCGTTCCACCTGCGACGAAAGCGCAAATAGCCTCAATAGCCGGGCAGCTCTTGCTACGGTGGCGGCCATATCGTCGTGGAGTAGCCTGCGCTTTGCCCCCTGGAGACGCCGCTGGCCTGCTAGCCTGATGTTGCGGCGCGAAATGAGGCGTCTCGAAACTAAAACCTTGAATATTCCATCGTGGTTTACAAATGCTTGGTGATTGAGCGGATCTGGAAGCATCGTCGCTCATATTCGAGGGGTCGTTCGTGCTCGGCGCATCGATCCTGCCTCCAAATATCGCAGGAGTTCTCCACGGGCCACATGGCGCCACGGCCAGACACTGCGGCAGACGCGTTCCAGCACAAAACATTGAAACAGTTCTTTGAGAATTGTTGTACATCTATTTTCGTCCGTGTATCGTCTGTCACCTATCGATCCTCTTCCCCGTCTCGCCGTCGTGCTTGTGAAACCCGAGCCACTCGCCCAGCATACCGCCAGGCTTCGGTACCGGGCATTCTCTCTTCGTCCGCTCTGCGGCACTGCAGGTCTCGTCGTCTGTTGTTTGGTTGAACTGTACGATCCCATCTCCATTCTCTGGCGTTTCCCTCCTCCTCCACCTTCTCCGTCGGCCGTTCTCATCGACAATCACCTCGCCATCGGCGTATTTCGTCCGCGGTACCGGGCAAGGGAGGATATGTGGGAGCGCGACAACAAAGAAGCTGGCGACAACAGTTGTAGCGAAGAGGGACGAGGTCATGCGCGACCTGGGGTGGAGGTGCGGCGGCATGATCCCTCGTCTGCGTAGTGTTCGGATCAAGGGATCAAGCAGGTTCAATTGGCTGGTAAGCGGACGGTTCGGCAGCGAGTGAAGCAAAGCAGTGCTCACATAATAATCGCAACATATTCTGATCGCCGCGACCAAGGCTGAACCAACAGCAGCGGCAACAATGGATCGTTTCGGCGGTGGGATGATGCTCGGGCACGCGAAAAAAGGCGCCTCTCACGATCGACTGCTAGCTTGAGTTACTGCATGATTGTTTCCGAGGCCGCCCATTGGCTGCAGTGGATTCCGACTACCCGGAACCGGCAAAATGTGATTCCGTCAGATCCCCTGCCCGGCGGGTCGCGGGGCACAGCGCTAGTAACGTCTTGGGACTCTCCAGGTCGGCGGATTTACGCTTTGCGATAGCCATCCGCGATCGCCAGCGACGACCTCCAGATTTTCACATCTTCATCACTTGCAGAGCCTGTGTCCCGCGACACAACGACGATTGCCCACCCTGTCTGGTGCGCCGCTGCCGTATTTCTTGAACGGAATCGCCACGACATGTTATGATTCGCAAATTGACACAATCGAGATTGTAAACGGCCTCCGCGCCTCACGTGCGAGAGCCTCAGCCGGGCCATCATGAGCGATCTCGACAAGTATGCCTCCGACGCCCCTTTGCCCGGTGATCGTACGCTGATGTAGTCTGTAGGGCGATTGCGCAACTGCGCGCATGCCGGCCCATCCCCGAGCCTCAAGTCCGAGAGCTGTGCCACAGAGCCCGCGAGTTGCTGATCGAAGAGGGGAACGTGGTCACGGTGACAGCGCCAGTTACGGTACGGTTCCCGCACCAGCAGCGGCGTAAATACTTTCCTCTTCTGACGACTTATAGATATGTGGCGATATCCACGGCCAGTTTCACGACCTGATGGAGCTGTTCCGGGTCGGTGGCGATGTGCCAGATACAAACTATCTCTTCATGGGTAGGACTCCAGGTCGACGCCATTTCTGAAACGCATCTTCAGCTGACAAACCCGTCTAGGCGACTTTGTCGACCGTGGATTCTATTCCCTTGAGTCTTTTCTCCTCCTTCTCTGCCTCAAAGTTCGATACCCCGACCGCATGACCCTCATCCGCGGCAACCACGAGTCGCGTCAAATCACCACAGTCTACGGCTTCTACGACGAGTGCCTCCGAAAGTACGGTAGTGCGAATGTATGGCGTTATTGCTGCGACGTTTTCGACTACCTCGCGCTCGGTGCCATCGTCCTCGGCGCCTCCAACACCCTCTCCCCTGGCCCCGTGCCCGTCGAGGAGGACACCGAGATTGAAGTGTGCGATCAGAACGGAGCGATTATCAGCCGCTTCTCGCGGCAGAGGCTCCGGCAGCTAGAAGCCGAGGCCCAGGTCGCGGCCCAAGCCACCAACGGTGGCGGCAGCAGCGCTGGGGCCGGGGAGAAGACGGGTCCGCCAGGCTCCGGCGCATCGGGGGATAGCGGCGGCAGCGTGGGTAATCCCGCAGGAGCCGTGCTATGCGTGCACGGCGGTCTCAGCCCGCTCATCGACACGGTGGACAAGATTCGCCTCATCGATCGGAAGCAGGAGGTGCCACATGAGGGCGCCATGTGTGATCTTTTGTGGTCAGACCCGGACGATATCGACGGTTGGGGCCTCTCTCCACGGGGCGCTGGATTCCTCTTCGGGGCCGATATTGTCAAGGTCTTCAACCACCGCAATGACCTCAGCTTGATTGCGCGTGCGCACCAGCTGGTCATGGAGGGCTTCAAGGAGATGTTTGACGCGTCCATCGTCACGGTGTGGTCGGCGCCGAACTACTGTTACCGATGCGGCAACGTAGCGGCAGTGCTCGAGTTGTCCGAGGACAGCTCGGGCACGGGCGTCTTCGCACGCAGCAACGGGGACGTTGGCCGCAGCGACGGCGGCGTCATGATGGAGGCCGAGACGGGCGGCCGTCACAAGGCCGGGCCGGCGCGACGGTATCGAGTGTTCCAGGCCGCGCCGCAGGACTCGAGGGGCATGCCGGCGAAAAAGCCCGTGGCCGACTACTTCTTGTAGCTCTGGCGATGCCGTTTGCTTTCATTATTGCGTCTGTCTCGTTTTGAGGCGGATGGGGCTCCGGGTCTGGCGTCAACGGGTCAACGGTCTAGGTTAGGAGCGAAATTGACATGCATCAAACATTGTTCCATCGCGCGTCGATGACCGAGCATGAATAACGTAAGCAACAACGCTGACAGCAGCGGTGATGTCCTGCACGACTCTGGACGCTTCCTCGATGGCCACCAGCAACGCAACTCTCACACCGCCATGTACGATATGTGCCTTTCCTCGACTAGGTACGGCACCTGCTCGGCACGGACGGCGCACCTCAAGAGGCCGTCGAGGCGACGGCGCATCTCCCTGAGCGTGCGCCTCAGGGTTCTGGGCTCGAGCTCCTCGCCCGCGTAGTCGGGCCAGCAGCGCAGCACGTCCCTCGCAAAGGCCGTTGCGCGGCGCGGGGCGCGCTCAAAGGCCTCGGCTGCAGCAGGAGCGGCAGCCTGGCGAAGGCGGCGTACAGGTCGTCGAAGGAGGCGGTGTCGGGGCAGGCCAGGCAGGCGAGGTTCTGGTACTCGAAGATGGCGACCAGGACGGCGGCCTCGTCGTGCAGGCCCTCCGCTTCGGGCTCGCCGCCGTGCTCGCCGCCGTGGTCGAGGAGCGCGTAGTGCGGGGAGAGGTGCGCCGGCGCCGGGGGCACGGCGGCGGAGAGCGGGCGCCGACTCGGGGCGGCTGTGGCGGCGGCCCCCTGACTCGGCGCCGGCTGTGGCTGGCTGGCAGCAGCGGTGGTGGCGGCGGCGGTGCGTGCTGGAGGCGCGCTGCCGCCGTCTGCGTCTGTGCTGTCACTGCTGTCATTGCTGCCACGGCAGCGCAGGGCTGCCGGCGGCGAATTGTGGCATTCCCACGTGCGGCGCGGTGAAGGTGTCGACGGCCCCGGAGCGTCATTTCCCCTTGTGGCATCGCGTGCCGCCGCCGCAACCTTGTTTTTCGTCGTCGTCTTCGCATCGTCCTTACTCGTAGCTGCTGCGTCGGCAAATGGTGCGGCTAATGCTGCAGTACGAGGCCGCCGCCGCGACGTCGCCGTCGCCGTCGCCGAGGCAGCTCTGAGCTGAACCCGGGATGCGTGGTGCGTACCATCATCGCCACCGCCCGACTTGCAATTACTCAGTCCTCGTCGTGCTGGCCGAGGCCTGGTCCGCCTGCCCATGCCCGCGACCAAGGCAATCCTGGTCCGCAGATCCCCCGGCCCGATTTGCGGTGGCGGGTCGACCCGATTGGCCCTCCCAAGGGTCCTTGCTCAGGGTCGCCGGCTTGTCAACACCGGGACATGTCATGTCGGCCGCAGACCGAGGAGCCTTGGCAGTGCGCGGATCCGTACCGCGGCCGCCGTCATCTTCGTTCTTGGCCTCTGCTTCTGCCTCTGCCTCTCCTTCCGTGCCGTATCCGGATCGAGCGTGGGGCGTCTCCCCTGCTGCTGACCTCGATCCACCCTCATCGTGCTTCCTTTTCCGGCCCTTCGCCTCCAGTCTCCGCCCGCCTCTCTTCACCACCGCCGCGGCCGCCGCCTGTGTGAGGCTGACTCGGCCATGCGGTGCGGACTCGCTGCCGTTGTCGTTTTCGATGGCCGGCTTGAGACCAGTGGCTGTCGACGTCGGTTGAAGCCTCGCTCCATCGTTTCCTCTCATGTCCCCCCTCTGATTCGTCGCGATAAGTTTGGTGCATCTCTTTCCCGTCCTGGTCAGCGGGACAATTCGGGCCAGCCGCCATTAGCTGAACGTGGAGTCACGGCGAGCCTGGCTTTCCTTGGAGCCCGAGCTGCGACGCGATGGCGCAACGCGTCTGGTTTTACCAAATGACCTGAGCCAAGTCAAAGTCACTTGAATGTCCTTTGTTGATTCCCCATGTCGGTCATGCATTGTTCCTTATTCAGCCCCAAAGCCACCCATTGACGCTTCCCTGCTTTGATGAATCTCTTTAACCATACAATCGTCGATCCCATTCGCACGCTTCTCAAATGCACGCATTAATTCAGTGGCAGCAAGCGCCTCGATGACCGCAGCCCGCTTTGTCTAACCGTTCGCGTAATCCCAACACGCCGGCCGTCCATGCTCTGCAGTCCAATCCGTCGCCTCGTGTTCAGGTACCCGTAATTCTGACGTCGCCACCCGGAGTTTTGGACGAATGGTAGCCTCGAGCCTCAACTTCAAAATTAGCTTTCTAGATCGCCGCGTCTGGGTGCGCGCATTTCGTCCAATCTCGAGCCTGGATACTGCCTTTCGCGACCGGCAAATGTGTTTTGGCCTGCGTCATAACTGACTCGGCCAACAACGTCTATTACGGCTGACCCTGGGAGAAAAAGAAAAAGATGCTGTACCTTTGCCAAGTCTTGGCGTGCCAGTGCGTCCACTAGCCTGACATCTGGACTCCCGTCCAAACTTTACCGCTGGTAGTGCCTCGGCAAGGTATACGGGAAGCCTGTTTGCGTCGTTTTATGCTCGTTCAGGCTCAGGTCTTCCAGAAGGCCGCAGGCTGTCATATCTGCCAATCGTCGTCGCAGAGTCGAGCAGCGAGTAAGCAATCGCTCGCTTTGTTTTCGGTGGGGGACATTGGCCATGGTTTGTTCCCTTTGAGGCGGCTCGATTTCCTCGGACCCTGTTCCGCAGCCTACACTGCTTCAACGTGGATGGTGCCCCCGTTGGAAATCATGGCGGGTCCGCGAGCCCAGCTTGGCTCCGCATCATAAAGTTCCCGCGCCTGGCGTAGCGCTTCGTCGTGGCGATGGAGTATGGTCTCTCTCTCCAGCCTCTGTCAGCAACCGTCATCGGGCGGGCCTTGCAACTCGCCTCTCACCGGCCCGTAGCCTCGAGTGGCCGCGTCGTGGTACGGCGGCATCGAGTAGTGATTGTTCATTGTCGGACGTCCGTGCAGGGACTCGGGCATGGGCTGCGCCGTGACGATCGCCTGTCTGGGGTCGCTGAGCATGGATGTCGGTGACGGGCCAGAAAGCGAGTTGTGTGGCAGTGTTACCGCGTTTGCCGAGAAAGCCGGGTGGAAATACTGCTGATGACCCGACGAGCCCAGAACGGCCGGGGCCACGCCGAGTTGTTGGTGCTGGCCATAGGATGGCATTGTCCCTGCTGTAGCTTCCCACACCGATGAGCTGGCCGTGGACGCGCTGGCAATGGAGTCTTCCCGGCTCGATTGACTTGGCAAGGAGAAAGACACGTTTCGGTCGAGACCTGCTGGCCGCCGAGGTAGTAAGAGTTGTTGCAGCGACTCGGCGGTTGATGCTGTGTCGCCTGGACGAAACCCCTCCCTCCGGTCGAAATCAAGAGGGTTGGTGGAGCTGGACTGCAAGAAGCTTGCGATGGCCTCGTCGCTGGCACCGTACCTGTTCAGGAGCTCGCGCAGCTGCTTATTCTCTTCGGCAACTCTCCTTGCGGCCACTTGCACCTCGGCGGAAGCCTCAATGCCTTGAAGCTCACATACTCGAAGCCGCTGCTCGAGTTCCTGGAGATATTCTCTCCTCCGCGCACGCGATCTCCTTTGATTGTCTCGTATGCGGGCTAAGTTTGCTTTTTGCTAAATTCGGGTAAAGAAAGGAGGTTAGTTATCGTGTTGGACAGCGAACCATCCACCCGCGCTGGAGAGACGTCGTGCCACGTCGGTCTTGTTCACTTACTGCGGGGGTTGACATTTAGCCTTTGGGATGTGCTCGACCGCTCGAGCGGCAATTAGCCCCTTGCAAGAGGGGATCCGTGGAACGGTGAGCGTTAGCTAGGATTGCAACTAATATTGGCGAGTGAAACGTAGGTAGGATGGGTGGCTTTCGTCCGAGGCTGGAGGAGAGAGAACAGAGGCGGCTGGAGAGCACCCAGTGGCAGTCTTAGGCCGAAATATATACAGCAGCCCAGCTGAGGCAACAGTTCAAACAAACTGAGCTGGCTTGGAGTATGTACATCAAAAGCAGCAAGGGAGGAGAAGGGGGAAGTCCCCAAGTACAAGTACGGAAGCTGTCGGCCGCATACGGGATTTGACGCCCAGCCCACCACCGAGAGGCTCAACGGCGGCTTTCGACCTGATTCAAGCTCGAGGTATACATCCAGCAACCACACCCCAACGCCGAGAGGGACGATGGGGAAGCCCATGAGCCTGGCGACTAATGAGCGGGGAGGCTGTCGTCGGCTGGGGACCTTATACAAGAGCACGCTAGTACGAGAAGGTCAACGGAGACAAAGTCCCAATCAGTCGGCTCACTCGGGGACGGCCCACCACCCACGCCAGAGTTCCTGGCTTTAGTGGCCGGGGTGGGTGTGTGACTGACTGTGTGTGTGTGTGTGTGTGTGTGTGTGTGTGTGCTGCGGTGCAAGGCGAGTGGCGTGTGGCTGTTGCGTTGCACGTGTAGTCTTCGACTCTAGCGCGCCGCGACGTGGTTGCGTTTTTGCAAACGGCTCAGCGTTGGCGATGATCGCCAACGGCGTCTACGAGTAGGGAACGGGCGAACGGGATCGTCCGCAGCCAATTCTATCACACGTTGGGCTGAGCGGCAAGACGCATGCAAGGGTGCAACTTTGCCAATCTGACCAGAGAAGAAATCCACAGCCAAACTCTTGGGGGCCGTTTGCCTCTTCTTATGTTGTCCAAGCAGGTAGATTGATACATTACCGGTGAAGGCGCACTTGTCTACCCAACTACGGCAGCAAGAAACTGGAGACTGAGGAGCATAGCAGGACGGGAGCGGAGAATTGGCGGCGTGGGCGTGGCCGGCAGGCCGGGTATGAAGCCGCGACGAAGACAGCACCGAGACACGATGAAGAGATGAGACACGATGAAGAGATGAATCAGCAGAGCAGGGATCTCGTCCATAAGGCCGCGCCAGATGGAAAGTTCAGATGTGCATAGGCTTCAGACAATTTTAGGATCACGGCAATCAGATTGCTGCCTGCTGCAGCAGTGCGATCAGAACGCAAGGGGATGGTGCCGTGCCGCGGGTATCCACGCGCCGCTCAGGCTTGGCGGCCCATTTCGGGAATTTTGCAGGTGCAAGGAACACTCGCATGGCGTATTAGGCGCAACGTTTAGATGAGCCGTTGGAGCAGTGGCGCCTGTGGGCGTCTCTGGAGCCAGCCAAAGCCAGAAAGCGCTCTTGGAGGGGGCGTGGTTTGATCCGTCCGGAAGCGCCTGGTCGCGGCTGATGAAGCCCAGCCTTCTGCGTCGCATATCATGGCCAGCCGTGTTCCTTGCTTGTGAGGCGAGAGTCGCGCTTGGATTGCAGCGGCATGCAGCTGTCTCAGGCTTAATCCCTACCGAGCTGGGCCGCTTCTCCGGTGCCCTGTTTCCGGTGGCCAGAGCAGCGCGGGGTGAGGCAAGGCGCTGGTGATCAACATCAGATGCGTCCAAGCCTTCCAGTCCCCGCATTGAAGAGCGAAGGTCTACAGTGTGGGGTGTCGAACGTGTCGAATGCCGAGTACATATCCGCAGGCTGGCCGTATTGAAGGACCAAAGGTACGAGATACTGAGATTGCGAATGCCGACACGGGAATTGAGCGCCGCAGCTAGAGAGGGCATACTCCGTACTCCGTAGAAAGCTCAGGGCGTCGATTGGCTCCCACAGCGCAGCCGCTCCGTGGGAGGATGGAAGTCTGGGGCGGAGGGTCCTGGTCAGTTCAGAAACTGACGCAGCCGCGCCACCATCTCCGCCACCTCCGCCACAGCGAACGTCTGCAGCGCGTACCTTTGATTCGAAGCTAGTCCGTACCCCGTAAGGCTTCCGATTCTCCAAGCCGCATCGCATCTTGAATCAGCCTGAATCTCGCAGATGAGCCACTGCGCACAGCTTCCCGTGCCTTGTTATTACTCCGCGGCTCTTTGACCCTTTCTTTTTTCTTTACCCTCTCTTCTTTTGGTATGATGGCTGCGTCTGAGCCGCGTGCCCCTCGTTACCTGCTTCCAGTCAGCCCTCTCTTTCATCACATCGACGTCGTATCATGCGGAGCCGGTGCACGAATCGCCACGGCAGCGCCAGCCAAGCCTGTACGAGTAAGAACACGAGGGCAGATATCCATGAGTTCGGACAAAGTTCACGGTGGCTAGACCAGCAATCTTGTCAGCTTGCCAACGTCATCATAGGTATGCCACGACTCGCGCTAGGCTCGCTGTTACTTTTCCAGAACTTCCGTAGAACGGCCGAAGACCAACACCGTCCGTTCCACCGAGATAATCGGCAACATTGGAGACTGGGTGAGCGAAGCTTGCGAATTTTGCCTCTTGGCCGCCGTGCCTGCCGGGCGTCGCTTGTCAGCCGCTCCCATAATTAACACGCTGGATGAGTAACACAGGCATAACCGGATATGGATGATGCTCTGGACCTACGTACATGCGTCCCCTTGCTGCACGTCAATGACATGCCATGCCAGCCCACCGTGGGCCTTTCCCCGTCCCCCATTCCCCATCCGCGTCCGTACACATACAGCGTGGCTGTCATTTACCGACGTCAGGGACGAAAATACCCTTTCATCCTTTAAACCGCCACATTAATATGGCGCCGGCCGGCCGCAGCCAATAATGTGGTTCTAGACTCCCGGAGCCACTTTGCCTTTGCTGGTCCCACGGCCGACGCCATGCCCATTTTTTTTCATCCCGTCTCAACTCGAATTCCGCACCCCCCGCACTTGTCTAGTCGCAGGCACTAATACCCATAATTCTTGCGACTGTTGCGCTGGGCTCGTGCTTACAGATAAGGTGAGACCCCGGAAAGAAGCTCGTAACCTTGTCGTCGATCTCGGCAGACTTGGGCGCGCACGCAAGAATCCAGGACGGAGTGCAACTTACTTCGCTTGCCTCGTCGTTGACGGCTGTCAGACATTCAACGCTGCAACGCGTTAGATCCCTAGCAATTGATGCAACTCCCGTTCTCTTTCCCTGCCGGCCGCGGCGATGGTCTCTGCTAACCGGAGGTGAAACCTTGCCCTGACTAACAAGCCCATGGCTTTTCATGAAGGCCGCTAGAGACGATCCGCTTCAAGGTGCCGCACTGGAAGCCCGAAAAATCTCCTACCCAGGGTTAAATACTTCCTCACTCACTAGGCAGCGGCCAGATGAGTGGCAGTCCTGATGTGTTTCTCCTGTCCATATGCCATTCGCGCCGGCCCCTCCCCCAAATGTGAACACTCAGTTGCCATCAGTGTAACTGGGTTGGCTACATCAGATATACGCTGTCTACGGAGTATCTTCCGCGCGAATATTACGCCACCTGCCAAGTGCGGATAGCTGAACCTGCTCTCCGAGCACGTGGCCGCGTCCTGCATGCGTCCTGTTCAAGAACTTTGCGTCATCTGCAGTCTGCAATCTCCAGTCTCCACGCGTTCCGCGGTTTTCGCCGGCTGCAATCTTCATACTCGTAGCTTTCCTTCGCAGATTTGACCGGGGGGCAGAACTGAGCTCGCGCAGAAATGCCATAATCGGCATGATTTCCTTCGCCAATTACTCTTGGCATCCGGCGCGAGTGCAGAAGATTGCGACAAGCAGAGCAGGGTGGGGTGCGGTAATGAGCCGGGATGCCCGCAACTAATTTGGACGACTCCTCTCTCGAGCCCTGAGTTCGATTCATATGCGTGAAAGGCTATGTGCTGTGATCTGCTTTTCCAAGCACGGTTGCAAAAACCAATGCTAATGATAAGAATTCTTGCGGGATCTTCGTTCCCTTGAGAACTCCAAGCATCGTCGCCGCCTTGTGAGAAAGGTGCCGGCTTGCCAGCAGAGAGGGGGGGCGGTGTTGCCATGTTTTCGTGTGAGCTGATCAGTCACATCCTAGCCCAGTGCGCGGGGCGTTGAGTCCACTGATGACATTCTTGTCACCAGCCCTGTGGATGTTGGCGGGGCTTTCAATGACGATGAGGCACGTACGAACTTTGGTCTCCACGGGACAGGTTTTCTAAATAAATACCCTTGAGGAAGGTCTGTAATCTGTGGCACCCATGTGCCCTGGCCGCTGGGATGTACAGGAAGCCAGACATCCCACGACCCGAGGTCCAGAACCAGCATCATCCCCATTCCACCCCACGTATTCGCAGGGAAGCTCCCGAGTATCGGATAGATAGGCTGATGCCATGCCCTTGGCCTCGGCTCTTGTTAGGAAGCCAGCATGTGGTTGGTGGAGCATGTCCCTGGACCGACGGGTTGTGGTGATTCGAAGGCTATAGTTCAAAGGCTAATAGTGCCCAGAGGTGTTGGAGCCCGAGCCAAGCCTTCTCGCAGAAAAGTTCACCATTGATTGCTACGAAGACCGCAACCCGCGTGAAAACCCATCCAAGTAGTGCCACGATTAAGCTGACAGATTTGTTCCGGCCTTGCATGGGCCCAGTGACGTGAAGAGCGCTTTCCGCTAATATGCGGGTTCGATGAAAGGCGAGGCAGGGCACGTCAGTAGCCTGCGTCGACATGGATGACTTTGCAAATATTCGGCTTCTATTACACCGAAGAAAGGACCGCGTAGACAAGGTCTCGTGTCGTCGCCTCAACCCTTGTGAAGGCTCTTGGCAGTTGGCCGGAAGGACGCCGAAGCTGAAGAACAGAGTTTGGAACTTTCACAGCACGAAGAGACCCATGGGTAGACGCAGATACGTTAATGTTGGCACCCGACAAAGCGAGCGAAGCGACCGTCTTGGAAGCGAGGAGAGGGTCGGAAGGCTCGGAACCACGACGGAATACCAAGTCGCGCGATAAGTCCGCGGCTGCAAGTCGTAGGTCTGCTGTGGCCACATCCGCCGCGCCAAGTCTCGATTTACCCTTGTTCATTGAATGTCCTCGCCCTATTTTTAGTGCTCAATTTTGGATATAATGGCATGACAAGCAGAAGGGGAAGTTGGGAATACGAGATCCAGGGTTTCGAACTTTCCCTGAAGTCTCACGCATGGCCAAGCTTTCAATCGCTAGAGTCAGTCCTGTCATCGACATGAAGGTCAAAGGAGTGCATCTCAAAGCTGGTGTTAAACCTGGGATTCATTTGTCGAACGTTTGAGCTCCAGTCGAGGCGCAAGACGATGCTCGCGCCACATCAACCCACGGATGTGGCCAAAGCCTTGCATAAATCAGTCTCCGAGAGTCAATCTCGTAAATTCCGACGCACGCGCTCTATGATGTAGTTGGCTACATGCATGGGGACGTTAAACTCTTGCACAGTACAGTACACTTTATTCCTGGGCAACATTCCAGCTGCTATATTCGAGAGCTGCAGTAGCTGTTCGTAACAGGCGACAGAAACAAGGCATGCAAACTCTCAATGAGAAGGGAGCCGAATATCCAATCTATCATATTCCTTAGGGTAGGTCCGTCACCCGCCTTAATCTACTTGGGGCACGCCAGGTTCCACATTGGATAAGGCAGAATTGATCATGTCATTCTGCGCCAGATTTGCGTGTTTACGGGCTCGGCGGCTTGTCGAAAACAAGAACTTTCTCACTAACGCGGAAGTAAGCCGATATTGCGTGCGATCAGGCGTCTACGCGAATGTCGCAGATATCCGAGTCAAACACGCCCTGGCACGCGTCGAGTGCCGTTGTAAAATGGTGGCATCAATACATATTTGATTGGGCGAAGTCGCCAGAAGCTGATGCGTTCTGCTAAGAGAACCGACCTTTTAGTGTCAAATGCCTTGCTAATATTTACGCCTACTTAAAAAGACACTTGTACGTAGTAGTAGTATCTTACACCCGGTTGCATGAGGCTTGGGGCTCTGAAGTTTAAGTCGTCAATTCCAGTCCACCACAACTACGGCCCCGAGGACCCCCGACTATGACAAAGTCAATCGAGCCCATCGATCGACAGTGCCTATTTCAACATAACGGAAAGCACAAATACTCACGTCGGTCCAAGATGTACAGCATTCGCGCATCTAGGATCCTTTTTGTTGACGAACTTCTTCTTTCCAATGCTTGTCCTTGCCGAGGATTTGCGAGCCGTGCTTCAGCTCAAGCACAAGCACAACGACGATGTCGTGGGGAAAGCCGTCGACGTCCATGAAGCAACTCGAGAGACAGAGCCCCCGTAGCGACGCGAATATCCAACACCGACCCTCGTTAATCTCGTTGGCCTAGACTTGTTCTCTGCTCACTGCGGCTGAACCGTGAAATCCAAGCCCTTCCTTTCTGAATCCTGGATCCTGCATTGCGCCATGAGTTGTGCAATACATACCAAGGTCACCGTTGACGGCGCACCTCGCACCTCGCCCTGACACCAAAATAGTTCCAATCACCAATAAATAACCCGAAGGAAGCCCAGAGTGTGCCACATTCAGACACAAGATTGCGACTCGACCCAACCACAATGTTCTATTTTGAATTTGGGCTTTGTTCGTCGTTGGCACCCTTTCTATTCCTCGAGCGAATATATATCGAATTGCTTCAAATGCCAGTACATACGGCCATACCTACAAGAATGCACGGGATCCCGTCCGCTCTCCCTTAGTTAAGCTTGTAAGGGGCAGATTAGTAGTTGGGTCGGTGACGACCAGCGAATACCGGCTGCTGTATGTTCATCTTTTTTTTTTTGCAAATTTCCAGAATTTTTATCTGGCGTTTTATTCAGAATTCTTTATGAAGTTATGATGCCGAAGGACACGTGATTTTGGGAGGGTGGCCGCCTGAGATGCGGCCGTATGCATGTTGGTTGAGGAGCTGTGGCTTATCGTCCCGCGACGCCATTTCGTGCTTCGGCGAAGGCCAACCCTTTTCTACCAATTCAGCTCGATAGTTCCCCTGCAAGACTCACAGTGAGCATGATATGTTCATAACGCAGGCGGCAGCATGATCGTATGGCTTGATTTAGGCATGTTAGGTAAACTGGGTGAGACGCAGATTTATATACATAGTATTCCGTACGCAAATGCCTCTAAGCGTCATGGAGAGGAAAACCTGAACATCAGGCCAGTTCGATCAACTCCTAGCCGCGGGAGCCGACAGACGTAGAGTATGAATGTTAACTCTCAATCATACGAAATCAACTCCGTCACGGCCTACTGACAGCCTCACTCATGGATGTTGTGATGCCGTGCTTTGGGTCCCGGGTAGGTCGCAGCGGGCGTCGGTGCTTATTCTGCATGCCGACTCGCCGAGGCTGGCCCGAGAGTCGGCAATATGGACCTGGACCGGAACGCGAAGCAACCCTCCATCGTGACTGACGTCGTTGGCCCCGGTCCTCCTCAACAACCTCCCCAAGGACCGTCCGCCGATCGATTTCTGCTGGCCCAATGCTGCATCTCTCCCTGGCCGAACTTGATCGAGTGGCCTGAAGCCTTCCAACCATCGTTCCCCGGCGCCTCCCCAAGACGCAAGATGCGGGGTGGCGCGGCGCCCAACGGTCCTTTGCGCCGCCTGCGGACGGTCGCTTCCTACACACGCGGCATGGCATTCGCCGCTTCTGCTCGCTCGAGTGCGCGGCAGGCTGTCCCACGTCCCGCTGCATTCCACGGCAGGCCCCCGAAACTTCCAGCGATGTCCCCGGGGCCGACCGCCTGTGCCGCATGTCGTTTCAAGCTGCGATCGTTTGCGACGGTCGCGAATGGGGCGTCGCGCAGTGGCGGGCCGTTGGAGGAGTATGACAGACGAGTGGAGGCTGGGATCCTGCGAAACGACGAGCACCAGAGAGGTACGTCGGTGGGACACGAAGTCAACGTGTCCCAGCGGTGGCTGACACTCTGTTCTAGGAATCATCGAGAGCCTCCAGCATCTCCACAACGAACTTGCGGATTACAATGCGCCCCCCGTCGTTCATCCCAACCTCGACCTCCTCAAGCCGGCCAAGAAGTCGGTGTTCTCGTCGCTCTTCGGGAAGAGCACCAGCGCCCAGTCTGCCATCGGCGAGATCCCAGCCAACCTACCTCGGGGCCTGTATCTCTTCGGCGACGTGGGCAGCGGCAAGACCATGCTCATGGACCTCTTCTACGATACCCTGCCTGGCTCGGTCAAGTCAAAGACGCGCATCCACTTTCACAACTTCATGCAGGACGTCCACAAGCGGCTGCATAAGATGAAGATGGAACACGGAAGTGACGCTGATGCTGTGCCATTTGTGGCCGCAGACATTGCTCAGCAAGGGAACGTTCTCTGCTTCGATGAATTTCAGTGCACAGACGTGGCTGATGCCATGATCCTGAGAAGGTACGCAGGGCAATATCTATTAGACTGACATCATATGGAGCTTTCGGCTGACTCGTGTGGCAGGCTGCTAGAGAGCCTCATGTCTCATGGCGTGGTGCTGGTAACCACGTCGAACCGCCAACCCGATGACCTGTACAAGAACGGGATTCAGCGGGAATCTTTCATCCCGGCCATCAAGCTCCTAAAGAGCCGACTACACGTTATAAACCTGGACTCGCCCACAGACTATCGCAAGATCCCGAGACCACCATCTGGAGTTTACCACACGCCCCTCGACCAGCACGCCATGTCGCATGCTGAGAAGTGGTTTCGGTTTCTCGGCGACTCGGAGAACTTTGCACCACATCCCGAGACACAGAAGGTCTGGGGCCGAGAGATCTACGTGCCGCGCGTCAGTGGACGGTGTGCGTGGTTTACGTTTGACGAGCTCATTGGCAAGCCCAAGTCGGCGGCAGACTACCTCGAGCTGGTCCGCAGCTACGATGCCTTTATCGTCGTGGATGTTCCGGGCATGACGATACGCGAGCGAGACCTAGCGCGGAGATTCATCACATTTATTGATGCCGTGTACGAGGGCAACGCAAAGCTCGTTCTGACGACCGAAAAGCCCCTCACGGAGCTTTTTGTGTCGCGCGACGAAATAGCCGAGAGCCTGCTGCAAGGGAACAAGCAAACCAAGAGCGGGGATAAGGAAGCCAAAGAGGTCTTGGGCGACATCATGGAGGATCCCGAGAGCAATGCCGAAAAGCTCGCGAGTTCAAACCTGTTCGCGGGCGAGGAGGAAGCGTTCGCATTCGCCAGAGCCCTGAGCCGGCTGGCTCACATGGAGAGCAAGGAATGGGTCGAACGCGGCATGGGTTTGGAGAGCCAAGGTGGAAAGGCGGACAGGGACAACTGGTCGAAGACGCGGAGCCGACAGATGGAAGACTCAATGTAGGAGGCGGGGGAGGGAGAAGACGTTGCATTATACCCTGTGCAAGTACTCGGCCGCTAATTGGCGTGCTACCAGCATTGTTGGAGAACGGACTAGTAGACTAGCGTGCGATATCTGGAAGAGTGTAGTCTGATTGTATACGAGTAGATGAACATAGAAGGAGCAGGGTATTCGGAGGATGACGAGTGCTGTTACCGCCAGAAAAACCAACTATCGAGAAGGAGGGAGGGCCAGCTTTTGGCACCTCCTTAGAAGGCTTAGCCAGCGACTATCAGTTTATCGGACATTTGTTTGCGGTGCTCGTGTCGGCCAAGGTGGTGGATGTTGGCGCGTGTAGGTCGGTCCTAAAGACCTCGCTACGAACCAATTTGCGTCCATTTGTGGTCTTGTACGTTTCTTGACTGCTTGCGTGGTGAATGTGATAATTGCGCCATAGGAAACAGGCCTTCTGTCACATATACGTGGTAGAAATGTGTTGGGAATGAGAACCAAGAGGTCGCTCAAAGAGGCTTACTGATTCGACAAGCTTGGCGGTTAGCTACGGTTGGTTTCTGTTCTCAAAACCCATCTCTAACATTTTCACGAATGGGTTACGCAGCTTGCAAACTCTACCAAGCATCGGTATGGACGTTTCGGCAGCCGACTGCGGAAGACAGCTGCCTAAGTTATTGTCATGCCATCAGCGATGCATCGCCCCTATTCGGCAATGTCTGGGGTGGCGAAGCATTTGTCTGCATCAATACCTGCATTCCCCTTCTAGGCATGCTCGTGTTCTCTTCTGATGGGATTGACGTCAGTGGGCCACCCATTTCTCCTCGTGCAAATCCTTTAAACTTAACTGCGAATTGACTTGGGGAACATATATACTTTCTGCCCAATAGTCCGCTCAAGTCACGCAAGCGTAAGCTGCTCAAAGGTCTTTGTCGAGCAACAACCGACGCCAGATCAAACGCCAACATGGACCGGCGGCCCAGAGTCCACGCTCAACATGGTTCAACCAGTAAGCTCCATTGCTCTATTTAGTCACCTTGGGCTCCCGCTCAAGTCTTCAAGCTTTTTGCACTCTACAGGCACATCACACCTTTCATTTTGACTTTGCCAACTCACTGTATCTGCAGCGGCGCACGGAGCCCGTGAGTGTTGAAGCGGACTTGCATCTACGGGGAGGCGATTTGGGCGACGTACGTGATGAACAGCACAAGACCCGTCCTATCCAGTGCCGATAAGTCTAAAGACTCGACAAAAGTTAATGAGTGCTGCGGTAATTTTCTAAGCCAGTGCCTCGGGCACCTCTCTTGTTGAGCTCGTCTCATTTACACATTCACAGACTAAAGAGCGAAGGTTGGCCTGATTCAGGACAACGAAAGAGCCCGGACCGCTCGCGATCTTGAGCATGAAAAAAATTCGTGAGGCCATAAAATGTATTATGCCACTTGGAGGTTGGTTGGGATGCAGAGAGTGCAATCTGCTCCCTCAACACAGCTGAGCATATCTGAGCAATGTATGCTCGTCGCTGCGTCTTGCATCGTCGGCGCTGATCGCAATGTAAAGGCTTCAACGGCAACGGAAGTCAATAAAACGCGGCCAAGGGACTCCGACAAGTGTCAATGCTTTGCGTTGCTGTGGCGACTCCGCGCTGGTAAAGGCTGAACTTGACGGCACTTGTCTCGTCCTGATGCTGCGGTTCAAGTCGCAATGATGCTTCAAAATATAAATAGGCACATGGCATCACAAGCCACCACAGCGTCCAGCTCCGAGATATGTGTGGTGATGACAATGTCCAAGATCGGCTGCGGTGTGAAAGCAATCAAGTCTGAAACGCTCGCCGCGGCACGTGGTCCGATGCAGAAGTAGCCAAGGGATTGACGAAATGAAAGCTCCAAAGGCACCTAATTTAGTTCCGCCGCCATGTAGCATGCCCATTGTCGCGTTCTCATAGAAGATGTGGGCTCGGCCAGTGCGAAGGAGGTGTCTGAGCACGTCCCAAGCTTGGGAGGCTCAACACTCGGCCGACGCGATGACGTTGATGAGATGCCGCCCGCTCTGCCGGCGCGCTCTTTGGGGAGAAGAGGCCTCATCTCGGTGGTGGCGGCACGCTAAGTGAGAACGGGCAGCATCGACCAGATGCCCGGCGCCAACGGCCATGGTGCGCGTTTCATGGCTTGCAGGGCCATACTACGAGCGGTTAGTGAGGGTGCCAACGGAGCCAAAACTGACGGAGCGATAGACGTCCATCTTGGTCCGTGGAAGCGTGAGGAAAGCCAAATGGAACAAACAGTCTTGTACTGGAGAGACTCGAATGCAAGGGAAGGATGCATTTCGTAACCATGACAGAGGGCGGCGTCCTTGGAGAAACAGCGACGCCTGGCTTTGGCAGCAAAGGAGTCGGTGAGAACAGGCGCCGTGGCGCACAAGATGTGCTAATGGGCCAGCGACGGGTGATGGACCTGCAGCACCGTTGGCAAACACTTTGGTGGACGAGGCTTGCAGGCGCGGATGCATGCGGGTGACGAGGGTGGTGGCAACGGTCACAGCCCTGTGTACAAGTAAGTGCAGCATGAGTATCCGTATGGAGTCCGAGGGCGCCTGCAGGACGCGGAAAGGGCGGAGATGGCGGATCCGCCGCAAGGACCGAAGGGCCTCGTCGAACCATCAAGGGCAAAAGAGAAGGACGGCCATAATTATGGCAAAGAAGCAGACCTTGGCACTGGCCGTGATGAGGGGGTCCCGAGTGGACCGCGCGGCCGCTGCTGGATTGGCTCGTCGAGGGCCGTGTTCCTGACTAGCAATCTCGTTTCCCCCGCCCAGCCAATTGCAGCGGCCCTGCCCCTGGCGCTCCGGGCAGAGGGGCTGCGGCAACCCTTGCCCGAGCCCCTGCAACGCCGTTTTCGTGTCCTCGCCGCTCTGGACAGGTCGGTGGTCTGACGAGTAAGATGATGATGTGCAGGCCTGCCCGGTGCTGCGTTGCTGTCTCTGTGCTTACCAGAGTCCATGTCGTCGTCGTCGAAGAAGTCGAGGAGCCCATGACGCCCAAGGATGGATGGTATGGTGCATTTGTTTCCGTTCGACTGTGGGTAACCGGCCGGTTGAGAACCGCCAACGGCCAACCGCTCTGTCATGGCGCACGATGCAGCGGGCACGGTGCTGACGTGCGAATGAATGTATGCACTCGAGGCCTTGGGTAGCTTTGCATCTGACTGATGATTGCATCTGCCTGGCCATGGCTCCGCACTAGGTCTCTTGCAGGTTTCCCCTGCTACTTACTACCTTGCCTCTTCGCGCTCTTCCGATCCCTGCAACCACCTCTCCCCACTCCACCAGTCATCAGTTGCCCTACGAACGCAGCGCGGTGCAAGAAACACGAGCACTGGCGCCAACTCTTCGCCCTCGCCCCGGTGATGGCTTCCTCCCCCCCCCCTCTTCTTCCTCCACCATCACCGTCCATCGCTACCTTCAGCTGCTGCCTTGACCAGTCTAGCGCTGGCAGTGCGTGCGCGCGCGAACGTGTGACAGTGTCGAGAGCCTCCAGTGCTGTGTGCGCCGGTCCGCTCGTTCCATTCTTTTCTCCCTCTCTTCCTCGTCCAAGCCGACGACAGACGACAGGCCGACACACCCGACGACGCCATCGCGGCAGTGTGCAAGTTTCGCCTTCTCAACGCCTTTCACTCGCTTGGCACCAGGTCCAACTGCGTTTCCTTCTTTTTCCCCTTCGGTCGTTGCCGTCTGAGACAGCGTCGCGCAGCGCCGACCGAAACGAGCTCCCGGGTCGATAGTCGGCCAATACATTCTCTTCTCCCTCGACTCCCGCTGTTCTGGCATTCCAGTCGGCACCCCTCCACCAACCTTCCCAACTGCCGACGATATAGTTGTTCACCGCGCACGAGACCGCACAGGTGCGCCCGACGTTACTATACGCCAGGCCGACGACATCTTGCGATTCCCAGGCCGCTACCGACAAGATGCCGCACCAGCACCACCATAGGCATCTACACGACCGCCGCGACATCATAGATGACTTTGGCGATTGGGTTGACAAGATCAACCCCTTTGCCGATGACAATGGCTCCGGCGGAAGCAGTCGGAAAGATCAAGCTGGCAATGGTACGTCGTGTCAGATGCCAGCGCTGAAGACTGGTGTTGGTGCGCAACGACTGTTACTTGCGATGGAGAGCTAATCCACTAGGCAGGAGGCCCTACTGTCGTTCACACCATTTACAAGACCATGGCCCCGACCTTCAGCGGCCCCATCGCTGGATATTCGACGTTGAGGGAGGACAATGACCCGCCGCCTTCCAAGGCTCCCAAGCTGGACCCGCCGCCCTCCACAACACCAAAGCCGCAACCAAAAGTGACCTCGACCTCGCGTGACGACAAGACATCGTTGTCGATGCCTACTGCGATCCACGAATCCAACCTCTCCATGCCGACATCTCTCGACAGCGTCCTCGCCAAGGCCACTGGACAAGCGCCTGTGTCGTCAAGCCTGGCTCTTGGTGCCGTCCAGCCCTCCAACTCCCAAAATGTGCTCTCATCAAGCGCCACTGCGGACCCATCAACAGGAGGTGGCAGCACCGACGCAGGACCCAGCCCTGGAGCCAAGGCCGGCATTGCCTTTGGCGTTCTTGGCGGAGTCCTCTTGGTGGGCTTGCTCGTCTTCTTTCTCTTCCGCCGCCGCAAGCAGGCTGCTGAGCAACAGGAGTTCGGCAGCGACGATGAGAAGCTCCACGGGGCCGTGGCAGCCGGAGCGTCGACCGACCCTAAGGCGCCACGCATCAGCTTGCGGCCTGTCACACAATTTCTGCCCAACTGGAACGGTTTTGACAAGCGCGCAAGCAAAGGCGCCGCCATGTCCCTTGGACCCGCGGTCGCTGCTACAACGCGCGCCCCTGGCGGGAGCGCGTGGGAGCGCCCGACAACCAGCCAGAGCACCAACCCTGCCAACCCGTTTGGTAGTCAGGCTGAGCGCGTCACGACTCCCATCGCCGAGGAGCACAGCCTCAGTCGCCCGACCTCCCCTTCTGCGACGGTGAACGCAACGACACCGGCTTCGGGGAGACCGCCGATGGAAGATCCCCTGACTGCCAATGGCCCTGCCATCGCTGCAGGAGCCGTTGCGGGAGCTGCTGTTGCTACCGGCATTGGAGCTGCTGCAATGTCGCGTAAGACGTCGATGCGCAAGGGTGGCTCCAAGAACGTCGACCTGACCCTGCCTCGAAACCCTGGCATGGAGCCACCGAGTCCTGCCGGAACCGAGTTCAGCATGTCTTCGGTCTCGCCGGGCTATGCTCCTCCTCCTTCAAGCGGTGCAGCAGCCATTGCAGCAGCAGGCGGCCCTCAAAACTCCAGTGTCCACCGCGTTCAGCTCGACTTCCAGCCTACCCTCGAGGATGAGATGGAGCTGCGAGCTGGCGAACTGGTTCGCTTGCTCCACGAGTACGATGATGGATGGGTGAGTGCCGAGTGAGCACGAATGAAATAAGATAGCAATCGCTAACTGTCATTGCAGGCTCTTGTCATCCGCTTGGACCGCTCCAGACAAGGCGTCGTGCCTCGGACGTGTCTGTCAACCCGCCCTGTCAAGCCACGGCCAGCTCCAGGTGCTCCTCGGCCCGGGCCTCCCGTGAACCCCCAGGGCCATGCCAGAGGGCCCAGCTTCACTAACGGCCCGCGACCAATGACTCCCCAAGGTATGCCTCCAAATGGCCGCCCAGGCCTCCCCGAGTCTCCAGCCCGCCCGAGGATGGCCGGACCCCCTCGCCCTGCCTCGCCGGCTGGGCACGGCGGCCGAGCTCAGTCCCCGATGGGCCGGCCCATGAGCCCAGCCGGACGCCCCATGAGCCCCGGCCCGAGAGCTCAGTCCCCAGGACCGAGACCCAACGGACCTCCAGCCGGGCGACCTCAAAGTCCCAGCGGCATGAACAGACGGATGAGCCCTCCTGGCCCCAGCCGTATGAACCTAGCGCAGTCCACTGCCGAGCCCCCTTCTGGTCCACCTACTGGGCCCGTTGGCAGAAAGCCGGTGCCCGGTCAGGCCTACTAAGGGAAATCAGTACTGTCAGTCCACTGATTTGCCATGCTGTTTTTCTGTTGCCTTGAGGAGTCGAGCGGTGTGATATGGGACAAAAGCTGGTCCGGCGTTGCGAGGCATGTTGCGAGGTGGGACCGCATAGCTTGATTCTTGCGGCTGGCGAACTTAGACAATCCTTGGGAACACTCTGCTGAGCATATTCACTTTTCTCGTCACTCATTTATTCCGATTTTGGACCCCTTCCTCTTTTCTCGGAGCCTCTCAAGGCAGGCCGAGTTTCTCTGTACATATATTTTTTCATATCGGCCCCTGACCCCCTCTGATCGCGGTGAATACCCCGTCGGGCAACAGCAACGGCGTCCTCAGCACCATACGCGACAGCGGCAAGAGGAGCAAGCCGGACCTGGGCCATTGCGCTAGCTGCTTATGTGTATTCGATGTTTCATCAGCATGACGAGCGGAGGATGAAGCTGGTTGCTATGACTCCTGGTCGACGTATTTTGACGCGACTGGTGGGCACACGCTGAAGGAAGCAGAAGAGATAGCGACCACCATGTTGACGATGATAGCAATGAAAATCCCTATTCGAGAATCTGTGCCCGTCTGTTCCAAGTTCCTTCCTCCCAGGGCTTCGTGAAGGCCAGTCCCACCTGTTGAATGCTTCGGCTTGCTGAGTGATTCGGTTCTCTTGCCACTATCAAGAGACAAACTTGCCCCCGCAACCACCGCACACGTCTCCCGCCGAGTCAACCACAGTGTCTGGCCCGATGAATTTCTTTGCCACGGCGGATAGCTCAGAGACCTTGAGGCACCTCAAGCCGCACACGGCGCACAAGCGGGATATCCCTGGTGCCATGATGGCAAGTCCCGTGGCCGCGCAGGTGGCTAGCCAGCCAGAGGCGTCAGTAGTCAGGATTTAAGTGCGACGAGAGGACTAACCAAAGGAGTGCCCGCTCTCACATGTCGATTCTTGGCCGGACATATGCAGCGGGGTTTCACAATAGGCACAACGTTGTTGCACTACTATGTCCTTGAAGAGGTCGCGTAGTGGGCTTTGATGGATCGAGGTGGCTGGCTGAACTGGCACAATGCCTGGAGTGTCCCTTTGATTTCCGTAGTAGGCTTCCCAAAGCCTTCCTTCCGTCGTAAGATATCTTGCTGCCCGGGTTTGTTGTGCTTTCGTCGCTTCAGTCGGGCCGCGTTGTCCGAAGAGTATTTTCGAACGAGGTCGACGGTGGGGATGTTGCGTACTGTGCTTCGTTACGAGCACAGCTGTACAGCCGTCCCCCGGAGAGGATGCCATCCCCCAGAAGCGAAAGCGGTGGGGGTGGACCTGTGACATGGGCGCTTCATCATCCATGAAGTCAGCCTCCAGGTCTTCGGAGTCTGAATCAGAATCGAGGCCTTCCATAGCGGACAATCTGGGTACCAGCCGAGTCGAGTGTCGCCTGACAGACTCGGCCCATCTCGGGAGGGATGCGCGATCCTCGGAAACGTTCGTCTGATACCAGTCTTGATTTGTCGCGGTGGCGGAAAGCCTAACCAAGGAGTACTCTGGGGCAGGCAATTTATTGTTGAGGTCGGCATGATGAATTACAAGCCCTATGCCATTCATAAGCAATACTGGAAGGAAGTAGTCAAAATTTAACGCACCGGTGATCGGATTGGTTGATGACTCGTCGTCTTTGGCGTACAAAGACGAGCACTGCCAAGCTGAATGGGGTTCAATGGGCCTGCTCGGGGCGCCGCGGAGGTCGACTTGAAACGGCCTGGCGACAAACGGAGTTGCAATTATGCCCCGTGCTAGGTGGCTATCACCCTCAGACCAAACCTTCCAATCCATTAGTAGGCAATTCACAAAGGCTTTGATGGCGACCTACGGCGTCTTCCCACTCGATAAAAGCATCCGCGCCGACGGGCATGCAAATTGACGTCGTGTCGGCCTGCTCCATGCGAACGGTGGGACCTTGGCTGTTCCAGTTGCCATGAATGGATATCCGACGAAATCCAACATGGTTGTCCGTGACGTATGCCAGTGTTGCCGTGCGAGATTCTGGTGAGACGTGCCATGGGCTCCATTTGAGAGAAAAGCCGCTGCCACATGGAACGAAATCAGGATTCGCTTCGTCCTCCATCTGCATGAGAGATTAGAGCCGCCCAGAAACACGATATCTGAGGGTAAATCAAACCTTGTGAGGGCCTCTGCTGTCGAATCTTGCCAGCTCGCAAATGTCCCAAGCAGGCTGTCCCCCTTTCGAGTCCTCCGACCCCGAATCTCTGCAGCAAAATTGCACGCTCATAATGACAACTTTCCTAGAGTCATTGGCATATGCTAGCAGACCTCTGCCACGGAGGATTTCCCTTGCCCAAGAAAAGGAAACAATTCTCTCGTCCATTTCGCGGAAGCCGCGCGCAGCATCTCTATCAGGTATGGGGAGCAGGGCGCCCAGGCCCCAAAGAACCCTCCAATTCTTGAATGTGCGACTTGTTGCGCTGGAAGCCATGGTTGATACAGAATCGGCATGATCCCCGAGAGTGACGATGCTGCCGTTGGTTGCCAATACTGTCAGCACTGGCCGCAAGTTCTGGCCCAGTCCATTCGGCGACCACTCGACTCTCACAATCTGGCCAAGAGCCGCCCCGGAGCTAGTGACAGGACCTTTGCCTACACCACCAAAAGCAAATTCCTCTATGAGCCTGGGGCCCGGCAATTTGACCCCAGCAGCCGCGCAGAGCCTGGCGTTTATGGACGCTTCCGGGCGAATAATGCCAGACGCTTGAAGGGACATAGAAAACTGATGGCGCAACTGGTCTTCGTCTGGAGCATCATCGCCGGCCCTGACCTTTGGATACTCGGGCAAAAAGACATAAATGGCGTCATCGAAGGCAACTGCCAGCTCGGCATCGCACGACCATGCGATAGCATGCGGTGCCAGAGGGCGAAACCTGAAATCCAGCGTCTCCAACGGCAGGGCCTGTGAAAGGAAAGGTCAGCCATCTTTGGAGTCCAAGATGATGCTCTGACGGGACCGCAAGTGCCTGCAGCTCGAGGTGCAGATATCAGCTGAGCAAGGAGGAGTAACAATCCCTCCCAAAGCTGAATAGATCAACAACAACACGAGGTCGACTTGCAGGCCGACCGCAGGGCATGAAAGGCTTACCTTGCTTCGGTCCATCATATCGCGTCTCTAAGCTCACGCGGAGAGAGAGGGCATCGCAGGGGTAGACTGAGTCCATTACCCAGGTCTCTTCAGCGCGCAAGCATAGCTCAAGCGAGCAAGTGGTTACCTAGGGGGAATTGCACTCTCAACCTTCGGGAATGTGAAGTGATGCATGGATGATGAAGGCAAGCGGCGACCGGCGCACGGCTAGGCGTGTGTGCATCGAAGCACGCCCGGGCTGGGCGTGTCCAGTTATGTAAGCCCCGGCGGCCACCGCTGAGGCAACCACTAAACCACTATAATTGAGTGCCTCCAGCATTGAAGCCAGCAGGCCACGAAGGCCAGCAAGGCCGGTAGGCCGCGAGGCAGCACCAGCCTGTAGGTATGAGATGTAAGCCAGCAAGCCTGCGCGGCAATACGTATTAGCAATGGAAGCTGGTTGGATATGACCGCGCAGGCAAAATTTACAGCACAGTCATAGCGGGTTGGTCGTTACCCTCAGTGGTCGGGTTGCTTTAGCACTCCGTAGTGGCCACCGGGCCTTATAAGTTATAACGGGACACGCCCAGCCTGGGCGTGTTTCGATGCACACACGCCTAGTCGTGCGCCTACGGGTCGCCAACCACCCATACAACTCTCGACACCTGACAGACCGCTGTAGGCCACACGCTTGGCCCATAACTGCCGATTGAATTCGAAGCTATTTCTTAATGACAAACAGTGTCTTGCAGGATAATGGGAGCCTCGGACCCACGGAATGACTCTTTGATATCCGATCGATCTCAGTCCTTCGCAGCATCAGAGCCCTAGCAGTGCACAATCCCTTCTGCCCGTCGGCGGTGCTGTAGGCTCTCTGCCGGCGACGTAGGTGACATACCTCTGCGGCTGTTGAGCGGGATTTGAGCCTGTCGATTCCTACGCGGTGAACCACGTTTCGACCTTCGTTCATGCTCCGGCATCTGAAGCTGAAGTGTCTTTCTCTGCAGCCGCGGTGTAATCCTCAGGGGGAATCATTTGTTGGGTCAAAGCATTTAATCAGACATTCAAGTATGAGACGTTGTTTATCCCTCTAGAAAAGATCCCAGGCCCCAGAGAAGAGCGCAGCTTGCCAGCGCAGTGGCGCCGACAACCTTCTTTGTCCACCAGTTGTCGTCGGTAAGAGCGGTGGCACCTTGAACTTTCTTGGCTGGTCTCGTGGAAACAATAGCTGGCGTGGATGTGGTGTTCTTGCGGGATACATCATCCTCAGCCTCTTTGTCTCGCAGTAAAGCAATCGTTTTGCTCAGCTCCAAGAGCTCCTCCTCCAGAGCCGAGTCCTTTGCTCGGTCCACCTCGACGTTCTGAATGTTGCCGAAGAAGTCGGTAATGAGACGGCTTCGTGCAGCGTCAGCTCCGCCGGGGAAGAGGTCGTAGCGAACACCCGCGTTGGAGTGAATCTTCTCGAAATCGTAGCTGTCGAACAGGTCGCCGACTGTCTTCCTGCTATTCAGATCCTGGACCTGATTCTCCAGGAATTCTAAGTTGTAATAAGTGTAGCGGTCAATGACGGCAACACCGACATCGTTGTCGGCATGATGTGAGTAGGAGGATTGATCGAGCTCGGACGACCCGGTAGCGATGATGTTGGGTGAGTAGAGCCGGCTATACATGGTATTTGCCTGGCAGGTATCGATCATGAACAGAATCTCGTGGTACCTGATACACCTTGGTCAGCTACTGGTAACCCGCGGCCGAGGGACTGCCTTCTCGCTTCCATACCTTTTCTTCTCCCACATTTGCTCGAATGCATCGGCAAGATCATATGCGCCAATCTCCTCGGCGTCTTGGAATTTGAGAAATTCGTTGCCTCCGTGGCCCGTCATGTACACCAGAATGTTGCTCCGATCGTCGGTCAAAAGCCGCTTGCTCCGCGGCATCTCGGCCCCAACGCGATCCGTCAGCAGCCGGATGAAGTTCTCGACGGTGACCTCGTAGCCGCGATAGTCGACCTCGATGTTGTCACCGTACAGATCAACTGCGCGGTCCGAGTTGCTGTAGACGGTGCCCGGGAACGCGTTGCGCGGGTTGCATGCCATGTCGTCGGGCAGCATGAGGATAATTTGCGAGTCCGGAATACCTAGTCGCTTTACGGTGCGGTACATGGAGAGCACATTGGCAAGATGGCGGTAGTTGAACCAGAATCGCGAGGTGCACACCAGGACGGCCCAGTTGCTCGTATGTTCACCAACGACGCAGGACGCGAGCATGGCCAAGGCCACCACGGCGGGTAGCTGCATGTCGAACAGCTTCATCTTGGATGTTGCTTTGCTGGCGAGCAGGAGCCGCGGTAAGTCGTGCGTCGGCTTGCTGCTCGAGTGCCATCAAGGACACGATGCTTCGCGCGGCGCAGTCGTCGCGAATGCGGCAAGGTTGACAGATTAACGTTCAGGGCGAAGCTTACAAATCCGGAGGTGACCCGTTACGGGGAGTCGATGGCTACATATTCCACCCCTGCACTAGCCGCCCGCGTCAAGTGGGCGCCCGCCGCCTAACCTCGCTCACCCTCGCCGAAGGGTTAAGCCGCCACAACATCCACCGTGGTGCCCCGAACCGTAGACTTTGATCAGAAAAATTGTATTGCTTGGTGTCTCTTGACTGCTGGTGAGTCTCGCCAAGCTTTAACTCCCACTCGTCCAGGCCGGGTCAGGGCCATCATCCGCCTCGCCCTTGGCCGGGAGCTTATTGCCAACGTATCGAACACCAGTTCCAAGTATTGCTGTGTCCTCGTCTTACAGCCACGCCGATCACTTCCTCTCCGATAGCTCAAGGGTATATAATCATGATTAGAATCGCCGTCCCGGCAGCAAGTCATCCCATCGCAACCTCTGCAAGACCCTCAAAACATCAGGGCGCTCAACGGTCGCGCTGGTCTCAGTCAGTGTCAACAATCTCATCGTTCATCATAAACTCAAGAAATGACGAGCCTGGGTGTGATTCGCCGCAGCAGGGGCAAATACCCTCGTCGTCAGTGTCCCAGTCCGAATCCGTAATCTCGTATCCACTAAATCGAGAGAATTGGAGCCACGAACGCTCGTCGGCATCTCGAGAGACTGGTACTTTCTTCCAAATGACCGTATGCTCTTCTCGGGTCGATGGAGGATGTCCTTCCTCGGTGGGCGCGGGAGGGAGAGCACCCAACCTTGGATGATAGCCGCTGAAATGGCCCAAGTGATCATCCATCTCGTCTTCATCAAGGTGGTCTGCCAAATCGGACTCGGAGCCGCTCCCCTTCCAGGCCCGAATGACGCGAGCGCACCACTTCTTCCCGGACAGGGACTGCAAGCATCTTGCATGAGCGATGAAGGCCGCAGCTCCATCGAGGTAGAGCCCCTCATCCTTGAGCATGCCGCTTAGTTCGGCCGATGCCTTCATACCTGCATCATCAAAGGGCATGCCCGTCAATTGCAGCTCATCCAGGGTACAACCGAGTTCGTGGCTCGCGATGTCATGAAGTTCAGAACCCGAGTAAGGCAAAAGAGTGTCGGAGAAGTTGACCAGGTCCAAGCGCAAGCATGAGAGCGATGGGAGCAGTCTTGGCCTGGGATTCTTCTTGTCACGGAACGTCGGGTCAAAAGGGGCACGAAGGGCCGCCAGGAAGTCGACAATCTGGGTCCAGGTGTAGCATCGAAAACCTCCGCGCACGAGGGGAGTCTCCTTTGGTCTAAGCTGGACCTTGAGCAATTGGTCCTTCTTCAGGTCTGCATGGTAGCATCTGTCCAGCTTGTGCCTGCGGCGCTGGTCGTCGTAGTATCGGGCGACAATGCGGAGGGTGATGCGGGTAATCTTGTGGCGGAACTTGGGACTCAGCTCGGCGAAATGACGCAGTGCGTGAGGAGTCGTGAACACAAAAGCATTACACTCCCAAAGATAACGCGTGCCCTCCACATGAAGCGCCTTGCAAGTTGCAAGGAAATGGATGGAGATTTGATTGCCTCGCGCCTTCTCCTTGTCGGTTAAATGCTCAGATGTGGTTGGGCATAGCGGATCAATGATGGGATGTGGGCTTTTCAAGGCAAATTTGAGAATGCGCAAGATGACCTCTGTCGGGAGATTGGGACGTCCCAATTCATGTGCAGCCTGAGACGACCGCGTCTTGCGCATCGTCGGGTTTCTGAGCTTGATGTGCGCCTGTGCGACCGGGGACCAGGAGATTCCATTCTCTCGCAAAATCCTCTTGAGCCTCAGGTTCTCCTCGGCCAACACCTGATTTGTGCGGCGGAGAGGATGCTGATAGATGGCCTTTGCCTGGTCCTCCTTGTCTCGGCACTCCCAGGGGAAGACGGTCTAGTCACAACACATTAGTACGACTAACCTTGACATCGCTGCTACTCTGCGGATTCAAGGGCTAGGTCTCACCGTTCCGGAGGTCGCCATCTTACTGGCTGTTGAATGGCCAACCTCAGAGACGCCTTTGCCGAAGTTGGGTGTCGTGCAGCGAGGCGTAGGCGTCGAGACACGACCTGAATGAGGCCAAGCGGCAGTAGAGATGGTGTTGCTGATGAGCGTCAAACCTCAAATCGAGTGTATGGCTGAGGTGTTGTAGGAGATGGTGCAGATGAGAAGTCGTCGGACGATAGATGAGAAAATGTCTCAAGCTTGATGGAATAACGCCGATGGGGTAGTCTGGGGTAGCTGGTGAACAGGTCCAGGACAGAATAGAAGTGATGTATAGACTAGGATATGGCAAACGCAGTCACTCAGAAAAGGTTTCCTTGCGCCACATAGACTGTTTGCAGCTAGAAATGCATCAGCCGTAGTAACTGTCGTACATAGTCTGCAATCGCCTAGTTCCGTTGCTGAACACTTGCGGAAGACGAGAAGCGGCTGACAGGGACGGCGCCGGCCGTCGACTAAACATGGAACAAACGGCGGTCTGGGCCTCCGGGCAGTCTCAAGCGGGCGATGCACACAATGAGGTAGCAGACGGGAAAAATTTCCAGGCGATCAAAAGGACAAGGATGGCGGCACTGTCGAAGAAAATGGGATGAAGGTTCCAAGTCAGGAGGTGGAGGAGGGTCTAGATCCGCGGCAGGTTGAGCACAGGTCCGGCCGCGCCTGCTCTGGCTGATTCACTGCAGCGCCCGCCACTTGCTCGCTTCCGGTACGACGCGCGGGGAAAGCGCCCATCAAGACTCCTCCCACACTTGCGTGCTTCTCGAGGGCTCACCTTCCTCCGGTTCCAATGCGGTAAGGCGACGCGGAGTCATGTGATGGCCGGGCGGCGACGCCTTGTCGATTGTGTTCGACGGATCCCAACCTGCAAGTGAAGGGGGAAGCCGGTATGGACGCCATTTGCAAGCATTGTCCTGGGCTGCCGCTGCTTACCTGGCTCGGGCTCGGCTCATCGCCCAAAGTGGCTGGGAATTCACCGACCAGACCTGCGAGAGGATTAGAAGGAACGCACTGCGTACACCGGTAGGACCGTAGGAGCACTCCATCCGAAATGCGACATCTCTCTTGGCTCTCACGTAGTAATGGATGCACCCTTGATGCCGCGACTAATACAGCTCTGCACCAGCCTACCTTATCTGACGAAGCCGAGCATCAGACCAGCCACGAAGTGACAACAATTCAAACGAACATTTTAGCAGCGCCGCTCATCCCCGGCCTTGTGTTGAGCCATTTCTCATGCGTGGACCCCGTATTTGAGTCGTGCCCACGGCAAACGGGCAGTTGTATTTGACTTGGCAGAAACCCCATGAAGACGGGTTCTCAAACCACCCGTCGACTGTGCACAATACCCGACGCAGCGCGTTGATTGGCACCTCGGGCGCATTTATGCATGCTCTGGCCCCCTTGCCTGCGCAGCTGTCAGTGGCGACGCCCTCGCAGCAAAACGGTTGACGTCATGATGAGCTTGAGATCGCAGCTCGATCACCCCGCGCCTGGATGGGACACCTGAATTCCGGATGATTGGTGCAATCGGCGACTTATTGGCGTATATAAGAGCTGCCGTAGAGAGAAGTTGCTGCAAAGTCGGGGGGATAATCTCTTCGCAACAAAAAGCTACATTGGATATTCACCTTTACCGTTGTCTAATCTTACACAACCACATTTGACCATGTCTTTCTCAAATACGTCCGTGGGTGACAAGACCGCTGATCCCTACAAAAAGGTCAACGAGGACGACCCGCAGCTGGAGACCAAGATCAACGATTTGGTAGAGTTTATGAAGACCTGCAAGTTTGGCATGATGACGACTCATGAGGCGGCCACGAGCAACCTGGTTTCTCGTTGCATGGCCCTGGCCTCCACCGTGAGCCACGCTCCTGCAGTCACTTGCCAGTCGGCACTGAGTTTCACGTCAATCTGACAACTTGTGCAACAGGAGGCCGGGGGGATCGATCTCCTCTTCCACACGAACACCGAGTCAGGCAAGACCAACGACGTGTCAAACGATCCCAATGTCAACATTTCATTCCTCAATGTCTCCGGCGAGTGGGCTTCGATAGCCGGCAAAGCGACGATTGTAACGGATCGGGACTTGATCAAAAAGCACTACAGCCCGATGCTCAAGGCTTGGCTGGGTGACCTCGGCGACGGAACGCACGATGGATCGGAAAACGACCCTCGAATTGGCATTATCCGCGTTAAAATGAACTCGGCGACGTACTCGCTTGTGGCCAAGAACATCCTTAGTCGCACCGTCGAAGTTGTGCAGGGAGCCATTACGGGCAAGCCCGCCCATGTCAATAGCCTTAGGGAGATCACGCCTTCGGATGTCACTCAGTGGCGTGCTACTCACCCTTGAGAGCAAGAAGCGGAATGAAGGCACTTTCTTGTAGCAAGACGTCTGACGGTGGACAAAGTGGAGTGGTCTCAGGCAGATGCGGAGGTTGAACGGGCCTCTGGCAGTCGAATGCATAGCTCGACATTCAGGCCATAACAGAAGTCATCGTGTAAGAATCCGTGTTTACTGCTGGCCGTATTCTGACTTCCAGAGCCTGTCCCATTTCTCCTTGTCCACAGCAAACTGTCGCACGTACTCATGCTCCAGCTCATGTGTCCTCCTTCCAAGCAACACCAAGCTGTGGAGCGGGGGACCGAGCTCCTCGTCTGTGGAGCAGAGCTCCTCAAGGGTTCCCGCGACGAATTTCTCGGTTTTGCCTCCCACGCGAGCAGCACCGATGGCCAGGCTGTCGCGAGTATACACGCCTTCTTTCTTCTCCTCTTCGATCTCGAGCATCTGCTGTGCGCATTGGCCGACTGTCATGTACCGTGGAGGTTCGTAGATCATCCGCCCTCTGGCCATATTCTCCAAGCTTTGCTCCTTGACCTTGATGTCGACCAGCACAAGAGTATGCAGACCAATGGACCGGTTCTCCTTTATCCGGTCGTAGAAGGAAGCAGGCTTCCACGAGTCTGTGAAGAAGACCATGGACACGGTCTGCCCAAAGTTGTATAGTTGCAAGCCGCAGGCGCCGATTCCCGACATGATGGAGGCGTTGGGTACCGTTCGGACGGGGATGGAAAGCTCTCTTGCTCGAAGGACGAGGTCTGTGTGTGTCGTGGCCCTTGACGGTGGTCAGCTCCTGGCAAACAAGTCTCTTCGGGGAAGATGCTTACCCAAACGGATCGCCAACGACACAAAAAGCCACGTCCTCATTTTGAGCGTTGCGTAGAATCTCATCGCTGTTCGACTCCACCATCTCGCGGTCGGCAATCATTATAGACCGTCCATAGTAGGATTCCTGCTTCAATCAGCTACAGATGCCCAGTGTTGATGCAACTTGACGTACCAAGACGGATTGGTCCACAAGCAAGATGCTCGTGTACGCCTCCAAGTAGACCCGCGACGCGTTCTTGACAACTTCTAATCCCTTGACAGTAATGTCGGTCTCGTCAGAGAGACCGAGGCCGACGAGATACAACATCTTGGCTTGCGGTCCACGGGGTGAGTTGCATGTCAGGTTAAAAAAATTGAGGGGCCACAAGCGAATGCCCCGCCGCGGGGCAGCTCTTCCGTTTCTAGGGGTTTGCATCCCTGAGTCCGGCGGACGTCATCGCGCTAAAATGGCCCTAGCCGTCCAACGCAGACGGCCCGAGCTGTCTCGTCGACTTTTCGCATCCTCATTCTGCGGCAAACCCAGCTCGCGCGCCCCTTCCAGCTCCTTCGCGTCCAGAAGCCCAACAGACTCGCCGCAATGGCCGAGTCAAATAAAGGAAGCGCCTATGGTGCTCCGGCGGGCGACACCGACTTTCGAAAGAACTGGGACTTGGACGAGTATGCCGCCAAGGGCAAGGAACGCGAGGCAAAGGAAAAAGAGGAGGCTAAGGCGCGATACGAGGCGAAGCTTGCGGGCAAGAAATACTACAAACCTATGACCGGAGACGAAACATACACATCCGCGCGACGGAATGTTCTCGATCTCAGCGCGCAGGTCGGCAAGACGCAGCTTGTGCCCGCTGGGGCCGGTGTCGGGAAGCGAGGACGGAGCGCCGGGTTCTATTGCGAGGCTTGCGATTTAACATTCAAAGACAACTTGCAGTTCGTCGAGCATCTCAACACGATGCAACACTTGATCAACACCGGGCAGACGACCGAGGTCAAACGGGCGACAGTCGAGGAGGTTCACGAACGTATCGCATACTTTATTCGTCGAAAGGAGGAGCTCGCAAAGGAAAAGGCCACGAGCTTGCAGGAGAGGCTGCAACTGAGAAAGGAAGAGCAGGATCAGGAAGCCGAAGAAAAGAGGCAGAAGAGGAGGGCAGAGGCCGACAAGCGCCGACTACAAAAAGAGGAGGCGGCGCAGGTCAAGGTGGAATACGGCAACGACGTGAGGATCGAAGGGGAGCACGATGAGGACGACATGATGGCGCAGATGGGGTTTACTGGCTTTGGCACCTCGAAAAAGGCTTGAAGAAGAGCAGAGCGGATGAAGAGGTGGACATCTATTGATACCCCGTCACGGACTGGCAATGTGTAATTTGTTTGCGGATTCTTAGGGCATCGATTCTCGACAGCGCTTGTTCTTTTGAACGCGTCTGGGAGAGTGGCAGTGTATTTGCTCCACGCTGCTCCACGCAGCCAAGGTGTTGCCTGCCGACGCGGTAGGCTATAGCCTGCGTGCACACCTGAACAAGAAACATGCTTCATTACGCACGAATCGTCTTACCGTTGGCATCGTCTGCAATCGTTGCAAACACGCAACTGCGTGCTCAGCGCCGTTGATGGGACTGGAGACGGCTCCGACCGCCGCCAGCCCCTCTGCGGGGCAAACGTCACGTCCCGTCCAGATTTCCTTCCACCCCACCATCTCGCGAGCTCTCCCTGTCCATGAGCCGACTCTGGACCAACGCGGCAGTCGAAATACCACCAGACACACTCTCCGAAGCCCCCGGCAGCCCGCCTGCGCATCTGTGTGTGCCCGAGGGACTCGTTTTGCGCCACCATGTCTGCCACCTCCGCGGCCGGATCGCTGCTGAAGCGTCAGCTCAAGGAGATCCAGAAGTGCAAGGACCTGCCGGGCATCTCGTGCGGCCTCGTCAACGACAACAACATCTTTGAGTGGGAGGTAATGCTTATGATAAACGATGACTGCAAATACTACGGCGGTGCGTTCCTTCTCCCGACACTCTCCACTTCTTCACGACGATCCCGGGATCACGAAGCTGACGGACAGTGCAGGAGGCAACTTTCGCGCGCGCATGATCTTCCCGCCCAACTACCCGCACATGCCGCCCTCGCTCACATTCCAGCGACCGATCCCCTTCCACCCCAACATCTACGAAAACGGTAACCTCTGCATCTCGATCCTGCACCCGCCCGAGGAGGATGAGTACGGGTACGAGGCCGCCTCGGAGCGCTGGAGCCCAGTCCAGTCGCCTGAGACGATCCTCGTCAGCACCATCAGCCTCTTCCACAGCCCCAACGACGAGAGCCCCGCCAACGTTGAGGCCGCCCGCATGCTTCGCGAGGAGCGCGAGGGCAAGCACAAGGAGTTTAGGAAGCGGTGCCGCAAGTGCGTTCGCGAGAGCCTGGGCGAGGACTAGGGCACGCGGATGCGCTCAGGGTCAGGTTGAGATGCTACAGCGAAAGAGGCGTTATGTCGGGAACCAAGGAGTCATTCTTACGGCGAGGGTTCGCATTTGGCGGCGTCGACAAGGCAAGTTTTTAACATGAGCAGCGAATTGCAATTTACTCAGGATACAACTTGGCGCCAAAATGGGTGAAGTCGCGTGAGTCTTGCTGCAAAAACGAGCCATCGACGAACATTGTGTTCTGATGACACACTTATGACGTACGCTGGGGCTTTATTATATCTCGGCTACTTCTATCAACCCTGCCATGACCCGATCCCATTCCTCATCCCATCGGAGACCCCCTTCGCTGATGGCCCCGCGCTTGAGCCTCGCCAGCTCCTGCTCCCCCCCGACGCTGAAAAGTCTCCTCAAGATCTGGGTCAACTGTGCCGAAGTCTCGAAGCCGCAGCCGTTTTCGCCCTCCTTGACGAGCTCCTTGCAGCTCTCAAACGCCGAGTAGGCGGCAACGGGAAGGCCGGCGCCGAACATGTCGACGACCTTCATTGGAAGATCGACGCCAGAGCTAGACTTGTGCAAGGACACACCGAGATCGGCAGAGGCAAGCAGAGAGGCGTAGTCGCGGTTGGAGAGCCAGGCGGTCAAGATGCGAATGCCAGGGAGCCGGCCGCCAGCCTGAAGCTCTTTAATCTTTTGCATGTACTGTTCTTTCTCTGGGCCCTTGCCGGTGATGATGGCGAGGATCGGGGATGGAGGCTCAGAGGTTCCATCAGCTTCGGAATTGGCGTACACGACCAAGGCATCCAAGAGGATGCTGAAATCCTCGTCTGGAGTCCAGGAAGTGCTGCTCACGATAAGGCGGACTGAGCCGTCGAGGATGTCCTGTGCCTGGCTTTTTGTTTCGGGCAGCCTGGAGAGGAAAGCTTGCCGTTCTTCAACAGACTCCATCGGCTGGAAAATCTCCGCCGGTCGATCATGCAGGGTGTAAACAGGGTTCCTCAGGTTGAAGCGCCCACCTCGAAGCTCCCGCGCCATGGCATCCGTGACAGCGAGATTGACGTTTCCAAGAAACCGACCGAGACCTATCTCATACCAGCGGTAGAACGGGACCAGAGGTTTCATCAGAGTTTTCTGAGCCAGGATAGAGTGACCGTAGTTGTGCCAGTCAACAACGACCTTGCTCCCGCGAATCAGTGAGACGAGGAGAGCAACATGAAATGTCGGAATCGATGGTGGGTTCTATGTCTATTTAGGAGCGGTCGCAAATTCATTATCGGTGATTGAAACTCACTTGGATGATGATCCACCGAGCCGGCGGCGTCGCAAACATGAGGGTGTAGAACAGGGTCCAGAACTGCTGGATGACTTTGCAAGGGATATTGATGAAGAACGGCAGCGTGCCCCATGCAATCCATTCTGGCTGCGGCGCGAGAGGGTACATGGTAACGCGAGGGTTCCCGATGAGATCAGGGTGTCGGGCCGTCTCTGACAACACGCTGTTAGCGAACCCTCATGTTCGATGGACGTGATTTTGGCGACGAACCCTTGTAAGCCACGACGTCGACCTTTCGTCCATGCTTGGCCACGCTGATGGCATGATACTGCATGCGGGGACTTCTTCCAATGTCTCCCAGGACGAGTATCTGTATGTGGTCGTCCTCAGGCTTCGCAGCAGGGTTGTATCGGGCGGGTTTCAACCCTGCAAGACTATTACCCAGCCATGTGAGCGCTCGGATGCCATAGCTGAGCCCAATGACAAAGAGCATGCCCGCGAGAACGGACAGGAGAAAGGAGGTAATCATGTTGGGCCAATCAAGCTGGGGCCGCAGAAGCGTGTGTCGTTGCTCCTTGAACTCTCCGAGCCAAGAACCCAACGGGCCAGATGGCAACACAGAGGGCGCTTGATGCCACGCTGCCGCGGGAAAACTGGCACGAAAAGAAGAGGCAAGCTACGGTGACATCAGGCGTGAGTGGACTCCGGCACGAGACAGGTGTCTCGACTGTATGACTTTGGGCAGCGCTTCGTGGCCTTCCAACTTGGGACGCGGTGTCGGGATCAAGCTCGCGCGCTTGGCAGCGCCAAGGACACGAGGCTGGTGGTGCTGACGGGGCAGTGAGGCAGGTACATCGGTAAGCGGGCAGCAGCGCGGCGGGGGTCGCCACAGCATCAGGCATGATAGTGGAAGGCACCAAAGGCAGGGGGAGCCCCCTAATGAGTGATCCATCCGCAACCAAAAACCATCCGCCCAGCTTCTTTCCATTGCGGGAGCCGTGGAACCCCATACGAGTATGCGCAATTCTGCAGAATGAGGCTAACAACCATGAACCGCGGTTTTCCCGTTGCACATTTCAGCCAGGCGTGGGAGAGTGTTCGTTTCACGACTCGCTCGCTACAAGCACGAAGAACGAATGATTGACAGGCTAATGGCCAGCCCCTGTGACGCCAACGCCAATGAAAGCCGGGGTCGGAAGCCACTCCCGCAAGTTTCCAACGGCGAGGTTCGCCGTCGTAGCGGTCGAGAAACCGGTCAGGGCATGCTGCAGTTGGACCGTTGCCAGGGGATCGGCAGATGAACATGGCCAACAGCTTCTTGGGGCCTGGCGCAATGCAGGGGGACAGGAGGCGGCAATTGGCCCTCCATGGACGCTCCGGGGGAATCATCACAGCGCCAATTGAGACAGCTTGGCACCATAGAGGTGCATCGCTTGGACGGCATTATCCATTCTTATTCCAGTCCATCTGCTTGCTCTCTCGTTCCTTCTCGTCCTTCGGACCTGGTACTGTCGCTGCTCTCAATTCCGACTTTGAGCCTCCAGCCTCGCCCTTGTGCCCAAGGCTTGCCAGCATCGGGTCCGTCCCGCGTCGTTTGCATTAGGTTGTGCTCCCTCCCCCCCACGTGCGCCCCAATCCGCGCGGGCGTGCCGTATCCACCACCGGGTCGCCTCGAGACGAGACGACGAGACGACGACAACGCCATCCCGTAACCCCCAAGCGACGCACCTCCATCTTGCCCCCGGTGGTCGTGCTGTGCTTGAGGTGCCGAACCTTCGATCAGGGCCGGGTGACGCTACTGCCTCGACGACTCGCTTGGAAGTCCCGCGTCTCCCCTCTTGAGCGCTCGGCCAGCCCGACCGCAGCGCGACAATAGGCGGAGCCGCTTTTGCCCATTGAGAGAGCCAGAGACGACGACACCATGACCTCCCCGTACGCGCTGCCATCCTCTGCGCTCCCGCACGCGCATCAGCATCATATGCACTCGCAATCGCAATCGCAATCGCAATCGCAGTCGTCGCTAAATGCGTGGCGCGCCTCCGTGTCCCGCGAATCGCTGCCCGCCCACCTCGAGGACGAGGACCGGGGGCACTCGCACTCGCGCCACCACTCGCACAACAGGGCCAGCTCGCATGTTTCCAACACGAGTGCCACGCTGCAGAGGGAAAAGGCAGCGCCGGCTGCGCTAGACTCGCTCGAGGGCTGGATGCAGGGGAAGACGGCCGGGACTGCGGGCCTCGTCACGCCCGGGCCTGATGCGATGGAGCCGTACTCGCCGCCGCAGCACGAGCACAGTCACAGTCACAGTCACAGCAACCATAGCCACGGACACCACAATCATGTTCATGGCCATGAACACGACCACGGCCACGACCATAGCCACGACCATAGCCATGACCACGTCCACGCGCATATTTATACCCATCAACACGATGACCAAAGAGCCTCGAGATCCTTGTTCACGAGGACGATACTCCCACACGCGGCCCGATTCCCCATCCTCCATGCGATCTTGGTAGAGAAGGATTCGAGACGAATCTTTTATTTCATGTCGTGAGTTCTCGCGTTCCGGTCGCGTTGGCTTAGAGAGCATACTTCTGACTGGACGCTGCCCAGGCTCAACTTCTGCTTTATGACCGTGCAGGCTTTTTACGGCTACCTCACCGACTCGTTAGGACTTCTGAGCGACAGCATACACATGTTCTTCGACTGCGTCGCCCTGATGGTGGGCTTGCTTGCCGCCGTACTGAGCAAGTGGCCCCCGAGCCAAAAGTTTCCGTACGGCTTTGGTAAAATCGAGACACTGAGTGGCTTTGCCAACGGCATCCTTTTGATGTCAGTCCAACAAGTGCTTTTGCAGGTATCGCGACGCTGACTAGGTCCAGGCTACTTAGCGTCGAGATCGGATTTGAAGCCTTCGAGCGGCTATGGGAGGGCACGCATACGAAGCGGTTGGGTGAGCTGTTCATTGTGAGCAGTCTCGGACTGGCCGTCAACTTGGTGGGCATGATGGCCTTTGGTCACCATCACCACCACGGACATGACCACGGACATTCGCACGGGCACGACCACTCTCATGATCACAGCCACGATTGCGGCTCACCCGGCCACGGCCACGGTCACGGCCACTCGCACGATAACGAGAACATGCACGGCATCTATCTGCACATCCTGGCCGACACGCTCGGCAGCGTCTCGGTCATTGTGTCGACGGTACTGACGAGCTTCTGGGGATGGTCTGGTTGGGACCCGCTGGCGTCGTGCCTGATCGCGGTCCTGATCTTCCTATCCTCCAAGCCGCTCGTCGTCTCCTCGGCGAAGCGACTTCTCCTCAGCGTGCCGGAAGACACCGAGTACAACCTTCGTAACACGTTGGGGGGCATCCTGCAGCAGCGAGGCGTGGTGTGCTACACGGCCCCGAAGCTTTGGCTGGACGACCGCACCGGGAGCAGAGGGGGCGGCAGCCTGGTGGGCGTCGTGCACATCACGGTTGCTCGCGGAGCCTCGATGGACGACGCCAGGGACCGGGTGCGAGAATACCTGCTCAACGCCGGCGTCGACGTGGTGGTTCAGGTGGAAAGAGAAGGCGAGTATGGATGCTGGTGCAGCCGTGGTCGCGCACCGATCACTCCGCAGACCCCGAAGCCGTTTTAGATGAGGCATCGGGTCGGCCGAGGCAGATACTCACATGGCCTGTCGCGCCGAGATCGCTCGCTTCGAGCCGTCTTGACGCTGTGACTATGCACGAAGCGCTTTACCCCCGAAGGCGCCCGAAGGGTTGCAAAGTTTCCTCTTGTTCTTGTAGTACAACGTATTTCATGGCGGGAGCCCAAGCATACATAAGACAGGGTTGGATGTATTGGGAACGTTCGTATTTGTGTATCTGCAGCACGGCTGTACAAATTTGTTCCCTAGGTAGACAATGTAGCACCCAGTCAAGCATGTACAAAAGAGAATGAGACGTTGTCGGTGCTGCGAGAGTCGCCTTGACATGTGATTGCGAAAGTGGGACTGTGGGGTCCGGGGAACAGCAGACAAGACGTCAGAGGGCATTCCGGGGGTGCGAGCAGATGAGGTGCGATGAAGGGACAAAAGATTTGAGGTTGTGAGGATGTGTTGTGGTTGCAAAGCCGACTCTCGACAACAACTGTCGTGGACATCAGCATGGCTGCCAGCCCTTTTTTTTTTTTTTT
>JALHBW010000172.1:0-137734 GCA_024339985.1 Tolypocladium endophyticum | reverse complement strand
GGGGGGGGGAGGGGGGGAGATCACGGCATGATAACGAGGAAAGCTAGAGCCTCAGTCTGACGCAATCAGCGACGTAAGTGAACAGCATTGCGGCGCAGCATGCCGTGAGGTTCGAACAGGAGCGTTAAGCCGTGAGTTTTGCCCATCTAGATAGGCCGACATGTAAGCGGCAACGGATGGGATTATGTTGCCGTCACTGTGAGGCCTCGCAATGATGCACCGGGCAGGATCGGAACTTGGGATTGCTGACGTCCTTCAGCATTGCCCTAGTCTCAATTCTGTTGGCAAACAACCCTGCCGGCCACTGCGCGAATCACGTTTGCAGAGCTAGACTTCCACTGTGAACTTGGTGCTTTCTACGCCCTTCCAGCTCGAGGGGAGAAGTGCTGCCTAACAGATCAGGACGGTCTGGAATCGTGGGATGGGTTGCATCGATTGCATCAGCAGGCTCGACCCGGAAGAGTCGATGCCCTTGCAAGGCGCACCAGATGGAAGGCGAGGTCGTAACCAAGCAGGAACGAGCGCAAGTAGTACTCGGTAAGCTAAGCTAGCAGCCGCCTACGCGCAGGAGCCGGCAGCTGCGAGTTGGGGCGTCGTTTCCAAGTCTCCACCCAGACTCTTGGCAAGCTCCATAACGACAACCGGCAGCTGCGAGGGACGCGCAAGGCGCACGCTGATCTGTGATTGCTGATGAAGCAAAGGTACCCATCCCACGGACGAGTATTGCATGCAAATCTGCACTGTGGAGTGCAAGAGGAGGATGCAAGCCGTCTGCGACACCGCCACAAGCTCCGACAGCCTGCATCACCGCCCGCGACTGACACGGGACCGGACCGCAGCGAGCAGTGCCTCGCTCTGTGCCCATTCAAGGTAAGGTCGAGCAAGCTAGTGTGGCGGAACGGCAGCCTTCCCTTTGTCCCGGCCTCGGTCGTGCTACGAGCGTGAACGAGCAAGACGACGGCGTATCATCTCCCCCAGCCTACCGACGCTGATGCACGTCACCTCCACCCCACACGCCCCGAGGTCCTTGGTTGCTTTCCTTTGTCCCTAAGCCTCGGTGTGCGCCGTACGGTGGCCAGACGATCCAATCGGTCGCGGCCTGGTCCGGCGGCTTGAGGGCGAAACAAACCCGGAACCGACTCGTCCACAGTGCCATTACCGAGCCTGCAGAGCGCGAAAGATGCCACTGAATAGAGCAAAAGGGCCGAGGCCTGATGACTACCTGGACAGGTACCTACCGCGGTCGAGCAGTGGCATGGCCCGCGCTTGAACTCGACGGAAGACTTGCTCTGGAGATGACCAAAGGACGAGATACGACTCTACGCTCAAACTTGCGGCTCGCTGACATCCAATACATGGTCCGGCAGAATCACCGAGTCCATGCCGGATCAGACGAACCCCCCTGCTGCGTCCCGTTGCGTCGCCCCAGGCTTGGCAGCGGATCTCCGCAGTCCCGCCTGAATACTTTGTTGCGAGCTGTGCGCTTGGCAAAAGTCGCACGGGAAGCCTGCGGTAGTTCGTCGACTCGGACACTTCGTTCGCGGCCTTGTCACGACCAGTGCTTCTTCGGCGGAGCCAACCCGAGCGGCTCCGCGTGGGCTCCAGTTTGCGCCCGACCCCAGTTGGGTCTCCATAACGGGCCGCTCGCGTATCTGGAATCCAGGACCTGACGCACAAGCTGACGAAAAAAAACCGAGGGACACAGGCGCGTCCAGCTACGCTGGCAGGTACGATTACAGAGTACTCGTACTCGCAATCCTTGCATGTTACGACTACCCAGCTGCCTACGACATGCACGAAAGCTTACCGAGCACGGACTACAATGTACAGTGGCACACAACAGAGCCGCTTGGGCTGCCACAGCTCGCCGCCACAGCTTGCTGTTGCCCCATCTCCGCGGCCGCCGCTCCTCCATCTTGCACAAGTCCCAGACAACGCTGCAAATGAGCCTCTTGCCCCGGCAGAAACACACAAAAGGCCACAGGTTGTCAGAACTCCTCTGCAGTTTTCAATCGGCGGGGGGATCAAGCACACCGCCACTGGATGCCTCCCGAGCTGTCAACCCGGCCTGTAATCTGAGCCAATGTCGGGGTGGATGATGCTATTAGCTACCAAGCTGCAACACCGACAAGGGGGAGGGACCCATACGGGAGCCCAACCGCCTTGTGCATCGAGGCAGGTCCCGGCCGCGCTCGTCCGTGTGGCCCATGACGGAGGGACTTACACGTGGAGAGGGTAAGGTAGGAGGGGTGCGCAGCACTGGCAGCAGGCGACAGATGAGCAGAGGCCACCACCAGTGGCAGCAGCCAATGCATACCGAGGGGCAGTCGCTCGTCCGTGGTTGGCCGCGGGACGCTGGAGTGTGCAGCTTTGCCAGCCCACGGCCCATCGCTGCATCGGATTACAAGTCGAGGCTGCTGGGGGGCTGTCCCATACTTCTATTCCTGCGCAGGAGTTTCCTTTTCCCCAAGGCCAATCTTCACCTTGAATCCTTTTTTCCCTCTTCCCCGCCTGACATCTATTTGCCGCCTGGGGCCCAAAAGTTCTTGTGTGCGTGAACAACACACGGGCATTATCTGCTCTATCGCTGCACGCTCTGGCGAGGGGCTTGCCATTTCAAGCATCACTTACAGTGAGTTGTCTTCTCGCTGACGCAGGGACCCCATTGCGCGGCCAGTGGTTTTGCCCTTTCCCCCATCAGCCGCTCGTCCTGACGGATTCGGTCAGCGACGATTGTGCGTAGGCCTCCCATCGAAATCAAGCGCATCACGATCGACGCGAAATTGTTGAATACTCCGAAATCATGACAACCCAACCCGACTCAACGGCCTCAACCTCTTTTTGCCCGTTGTCTACCATGGAAAACGATGCGGATGACGACATTTGGGCCATCCACCGCGGTCCCACATACGTCGCCGGGAACTACATCTACCCAGCCTTGCTCACCGCGGCCGGGCCCCAAGATGGCAGCGCAACTCCTCGACAAGCCGCCGTTAATGCCTCCGATATGCCGAGCCTCAGTAACCAGGGGAATGGTGGAGCGGCACCCCGCATGCCCGGACAGCTCAACGCCATAGGAGGCCATTTCAATCCCCAGGAACATGTTGTCGGCTCGGGAGCATCTGCCATCCCCGCCACTATCGACCACGACCTTCCATCTGCGCCAGCGGCCGCGGTGACCGCGCAGCAGGATAGGGTCCCCTCCCTTCAAAATGAACTGCAAAACGTCGACGCGGCCTTTCAGAGTGTCCCCGACACCGGAAATGGCAATACTACTGCGTTGATACATACGCCGGGGCCGGCGGTCGGGCCGGCGGTTGGGCCCAACGTGCCTTCACAGGGCAGCACGCCGACCCAGCCGACCACTCTGGCGTACAACGGACAGATGTTCCAGCCCGGAGTGGTCCCTGCGAGTTATGAGAACCTGGCCGCCACCGGCTACTACGACAATCAGACAGTGTGGCCAGAGAACGCAAGTGCGTCGATGCTGTTTCCGGTGCAGGTATGGAATCCTGCATCCATCATGGTCCCATCTCAGAACAACCAGTTCCAGGGTCAATACAACACATTCTTCGCTCCTCAGCAGTACGGCACCGCATATGCTACGGGCCTCAATGCTGGTTCGTTGAACATTGGGCGAGGTTTTGGCGGCATCTGGAACCAGCCTCCTGGAGGGACGTTGCAACAGATACCCTATGCCAACGCTTCAGATATGCATGTCGCGAACCATTATATGCCGCCGACAACGAACACTGCTCATTATTACCAAGTACCTCAATCCGTTAACGGGAATTGGGCCAGCCCCCAGGTGCCAACTCCAAATGCTATGACCTGGAGGCATCACAACACGCGGGCCAACCCAAGTGCCGGCCATCAGCGGCCATACGGGAACCATCATAATCGCGGTCATGCCAGGCGTTCCGTAGCATTCTCACCGGGCGCCTCTGTCGGCGCTTACCAGGGGCGTCTGATGCCCTCTTATTCACAAACCGGCGGCCGCCAGCGGTTGCCGCAGGCCCAGGGCGCCGCTCCTCTCTCCTACAGGAACAATCAATTTCAGAGTGAAGACTTGTGCCGTGAATTGTCCAGTGGTGGGCAGTCAATGGTCTCCAATGACCCTTCTGAGACGAGTTCCGCCTATTCATATATCCCCTCGCAGTCCTCAGAGCCTCTTCTGCCGCCGCCAATGTCGCGCCCCCCGGGCGGCAGCGGGAGCAGAAGCAGCAGCATGTCGGCGTCGCAGCGGATGAGGCGCTGGGGCAGCTCGCAGAGCGCGCCTCGACTCATCGCGCCTAATAATGTCCTAGCTGAGCCTCGACACCCGACCTCGTCACGCTCCTATGTGACACCACCGACGAGCAATGCGAGCCAAGGGCCGCACACACCATCGACGTCGAGTCGGGGCAAGCGGTTGCGTTCACTCTCACCAACAACGAAGAAGAACTCTAACGAGTGCCGGAACGAAAAGTCCGTGTGCATCCCGTGCAAGATCAGTGGCATTGGGGTGCGTTTTACCCTTTTTTGGATATCCTCGGCCTCTCCCTGTTATCATGATCTTGTGTTCAACATGCTAACGGCTGAATATGGCAGTGCCACAAGGCTGTTCCTGGTTCGGACGTCTGCCAGCGCTGCGAGGAGCGTGGAACTGCATCAATCTGCATTCGCTTCCATTTCAGGGAACTCGTAGACGCAGTGAGCACGCAGTTCGCTGCGCGGCAGTACATCGGTCAGTCCTCGTCTGATTTAGACAGCAGCGCTCCGCCCTCGACGGCTCAGATTCTTAACCATGCCCTTGAGCTGAGCCACACGTGTGATATTCGCGTCGTCGCCAACGGCAAGCGTGTGTGCGAGCTGGACCTCAAGAAGAGCTACGACTTTCTTTTTGAAACGCGCAGCAACTTGCCATCTCTGGACGCGGTGCAATCCTTTGTCGAAGCGCAGGTCGACAAGCTTCACTGGGATGGATGCGTCGTGGGCGAGGGTGCAACCCGCTCCAGCCCAGGCCAGACACCGCCGCCGCCACAGGACCCGGTGCGAACACTTTCGCTGTTTGACGACGTTAACCCGGACCGGGTGACATACAACCTCATCCACAGGGACAACGGCACCGAGGAGGAAGTGTGGCCCGACAGCGACGCACACAGACTGACCCTGCTCGTTGCCAACATACTCACTCTGAGCTTTGGACGGCAGATTGAGAACGCCGCCTTCAAATCCCTGACCTCACGCTTCGGCAAACCTAGCCAACTCATGGGCCACGACTTGGACCAGCTGGCCGGTCATCTCTTTGCGTTGCGTTGGCGCGTCTCGCTCGGCAGACGTCGCCTCGCAGGCCTGCCTTTTAATGCCCTGAATTCAGAGGCCAGCGACCTCCCGGGGTGCATAGAACGCCTGAGTGAGCTCTGCCAGAAGCTCTACTTTTGCTTCTGCTGCATCCGCCAGAAGCGTCTCAACCACGCGACGCTGCGCAACGAGCGCGGCCGCGACGAGCACACGAAATGTTATGCCGGCGCCCAGCGCGCCGTTACGGAGCGAGTGCCGGAGGTATACACCCCTGCGGGTTTTGAGCAATGGATGCTCGACGGGGAAGCGTTGGTCCAGCAGGCCGACCTCATGTAGTTCTGATTTGGTTGAACGGGACGATCTCCTACTTTGCTGCGTTAAGAAACCCACATGTCGATATTTATATGCGGCATAACAGGCACCGGAAAAGTATTGTCATTTGGTCGGGCATTTGCGATTCACAGGCATAGGGAAGGCTTGAGCGTTGCTTTACAGGGACGGTATGGTTAGGATCGGGCTCACACTTTTGCATTTACGCTTCGATTACCCACTGAGACTGACGATGGGCTTGCAAAAGCCGGCTCTTGTACCATTGAAAAAGGGCATGAGTTTGTTGTACGATGGATGGATCACAAGATAGGATACCCTCTGGATAGAGAGACGAGGCTCGCGGCCTGGAAACACACATTCAATTTTTGCTCATTGATCCGCGTTGAGACAAAGGCACTCTTCTCGGGGCTTACGTCACAGGCAGCATGACTTGAGGCAGTAATGTGAACGCGCGGCAACGTCGCCGCGCGGCTGGAGCAGCGTGCGTTACTTTCAATTCCGTGATATCCATACAAGGAGTCCTGTGAAAACTCGCCTCCGCCTCGGATGCTGAAAAACCCTTTCCCGTGGAATCCCCCGGTCCAAAAACAAAGTAAAATAAAACAATTTTCGGCAATTCCCTTCCGGCCGTGTTTGAGCAGCGCCCCGAAAACCTCCGTCGACTCCTGTGAAGTTCACGCTTCGCCAGCAGCGTGGCTACCCCATATAGCGACTACCTCCCGACAGCCTCATTGGCTCACGCGGCCATCTCCTTCTCCAGCGTCCTAGCGGTTCCAGCGAGGTCGGTGATGGACGCGTTGGGGTTCTTGCCCTGGTAGTCGGCGATGGCGGCCTTGATGGCGTCTTCGGCCAGCATGGAGCAGTGCACTGCACACAAGCCCGTTAGTTTTAACATGGCGCATGAGGTCGGGCTCAAGTAGGAGACTTACGCTTCACAGGGGGCAGGCAGAGTTCCTTGGAAATATCAACGTTGCGAATCTTGGCGGCGTCGTCCACTGCACGGATGATTAGCAATGCACACATATCATGGGCTCGCCGGTGCCGGGCGTCACTCACATCGCATGCCCTTGACGAGCGTCGTCAGGTAGCTGGAGCTGGCAATGGCCGAGCCGCAGCCAAACGTCTTGAACTTGGCGTCGGTGATGGTGCCGGTCTTCTCGTCGACCTTGATCTGCAGCTTCATGACGTCGCCGCAGGCTGGGGCGCCGACGAGGCCGGTGCCGACAGACGGGTCCGACTTGTCCATGGAGCCGGGATTCCGCGGCCGGCTGTAGTGGTCGATGAGTGCTGCGAGTGTCAGCCTGGATCGCATCGGGAGGGAAGCCCGGCAGACTTATCTTTCTCGTGGTAGAAGCGCCGCGCGGGCACTCGGGGGGCCACGGCGGCGGCCATGGGCGTCGGCAGCGCGCGGATGGCGCGGAACGGCGCGCGCAGGGGAAGCATGGTGACTGTGGCGGAGGAGCAAGCGATGCGATGGATGAGTTGCGGTGTTTTCGAGAGGATTTGTGGACGTTGAGAGAGCAGCGCAAGAGGTGGCGATGTTTGGGGGGAAGACGAGGCTTGAGAGTCTCTAGTCCCGTTGGCGGGCGATTGATAAAGATTGGGCGAAATCGCCGAACAAGTCCGCGGAACCGCCAATTCACGTGACGGGCCCGCGACAGCCCCACCCAAAGCCGGGGAAGTTGCGTCATTTAACAGTAATCGCACTGTGCCCTCGACGGGCTCCAGTCTGGGTCCATACAGTGTGAGCGGGATGGCGAATTACGTCGACGATTATCTATCATTGCAGAGCTGCAATTACGCTTCCCAACGGCCCGTCGTACATACGAAAACGAGCCGAACGGGCATTTGAGCGCCCGATCCGCCGGCCTCGTGGGACGCGCCCTTGATGTCCACAGCGTTTCAGGACTCGGGAAAGCGTGGCAGACACGAGATGCGCCTGTTAATTCTGTGTTGGCCTTGGGTTGATTTTCTTTCATGCTTTGCGACAGATACGTACCTGTGGATGACGGCCACAAGCCTACAGCGGCTTCTAAGCTCAGCCGAAGCTTGTCATGTTGCCGCTGCCGCCGAGACCGGACCAAGACCAAGACAACACAGCCGGCTGACCCGTCGGCAGCTGGCATCTCACCAAGCCCAAGGACATTTCACCAAGGACGTCTCACAAGCAGAATCCTGCCGTGGCTTCGCTGCCTGTCGCCCAAGTGTGCGTGACCCGTGTCTGGTCTCGATGCGTTGCAGGCATCTCCAACAGCACTTGCAACCAAACGTGTTTCGGTACTGGACCAGTAACTTGCATGCACAATGCCTTCAAACAGGACTCTTTCGCAGGCTTTTTGCTGAAGTGTGACTTTGCGTAAGGTACCTGTACCAGCACAGCTTACAGCATCCCTGGTTAGGACCTTCAGGAGGTTACCTCTAGGAGTAGGCGTGCAAGTAAGGCTCGCGGCACATGTGCTAGCAGGTGGGAACTCCCTAGCGGCCATCCACCACCACCCTGTCAGCCCATTGTGGCTTCTATTGAGACCCTGAAGCAGCAGCAAGCCAGCCACCTCAGCCCCTCGATGCTTTTCAGGACTCTGCTCTTCGCCATCACGCACAGCTTGCTATTCTAGTCGAGCGACTTGGCATACTCACCAGCTCGCGACTGGTTTGCGACAATATGCACACGTCGCTGTCGTTGCATCTCAATTGACACCTCGCCGGCTGCCCTCGCTTCACCTTCCTGTTCCAGCCCTCGCCATGGCGCCATCTGTCATCGACGCTGACGGGCATCAACGGACCCGGCCCTCTCTCGATTCCCTCAGCTCCGTATCGACGACGAGCTTGGTCTTCGAGCGACTCCACGAAGCCATGGAGAAAGAACCGCCGTCAAAAAAACCGAGCCCGCGGGCCGAGTACAAGGATGAGCTTGACTACGACGACCACACCGAGACGGGCCCCTTCCTGGGCCAAGAGGGCCTCGCCCTCCCGCGCAAGCCCATGGACAGGAGCTTGCGCCGCGTCCTCCTCATAATCGGCGTTCTCTTCGTCGGCGGCTGGTGCGCCGCCCTGGGCGTCTTCGTCGTCGGGGGCAAGCACCGACACGCGAGCGACGTGGAGCATGATCCCGATGCCGACTCGCGCGGGTCCGGCAAGGCCGTCACCATGGATCAGGTCTTTGGCGGCTTCTGGTGGGCCAAGTCACACTCGATAAGCTGGATCGCAGATCCCGACGGCCAGGACGGGCTCCTGCTCGAGCAGGGCGCCGGGGGCAAGGACTATCTCGTCGTCGAGGACGTGCGCACCAACAAAGATCCGGCCGCCACGCACGGAGCCGACTCCAAGCTTGCCAAGTCGCGCACGCTGATGAAGAGCGGCTCCTTTGAGTGGAAGGGCAAGACGTACCAGCCCGATTGGCTTGAGCCGAGTCCGAACCTGGAGTACGTGCTCTTGGCAGTGAACAGGAAGCACAACTGGCGGCACTCCTTCACGGCCACCTACTTCATCCTCCACGTCGCGTCCAACAGCGTGGAGCCGCTCGTCAAGGACGATGACCAGGCCAAGGTGCAACTCGCGAGCTGGAGCCCCCAGAGCGATGCCGTCTCCTTCACCATGGACAACAACCTCTATATTCGGCGCGTCAAATCCACCTCCGAGGCGCCCGTGCAGATCACAAAGGACGGCGGGCCCGAGTACTTCTACGGCATCCCCGACTGGGTGTACGAAGAGGAGGTGTTTAGTGGCCGCGAGGCCACCTGGTGGTCCGAAGATGGCAAGTACCTCGCCTTCTTGCGCACCAACGAGACGGGCGTCAAGGAGTTTCCCGTTCAGTACTACCTCTCGCGACCCAGCGGCGCCAAACCGGCCGTGGGCGAGGAAGCCTACCCCGAGGTCCGCCAGATAAAATACCCCAAACCCGGTTCACACAACCCCGTCGTCGACCTCCAGTTTTACGACGTGGCCAAGGGAGATGTATTTTCCGTCTCCGTCGCCGACGACTTCGCCGACGACAACCGCATCATCAACAACGTGCTGTGGGCGGGCGCCAAGGTCCTCGTCAAGGAGACGAACCGAGTGGGCGACCACCTCAAGGTCGTCCTCTTCGACGTCGGCAAGCGCGAGGCCGAAACCATCAATGACAGTGACATGGCCAAGGTCGACGGCGGCTGGTATGAAATCTCCCACAAGATGACCTACATCCCCGCCGACGCCGCCAAGGGCCGCGAGCACGACGGCTACGTCGACACCATTGTCCACGACGACTTCGAGCACCTTGCCTACTTCACTCCACTCGATAACCCGACGCCCATCATGCTCACATCCGGCAAGTGGGAGGTTGAGGACGCGCCGTCGGCCGTCGATCTCGCAAATAACCTCGTCTACTTTGTCGGGACGAGGGAGTCGTCCATTCAGCGCCACGTCTACTCTGTCAAGCTCGACGGCTCCGACCTGGAGCCCCTGACTAACACCTCCGCCGAGGGCTACTACGACGTTTCCTTTTCCTCGGGCGCCGGCTTCGCCCTCCTATCCTACAAGGGCCCAAGAATCCCATACCAAAAAGTCATCTCGACTCCATCCACCAACGCTAGCTACAACCGCGTCATCGAGGACAACGCCGAACTCGCGGACCGCGCCAAGAAGCACGAGCTTCCCGTCCTCAAGTACGGCACCCTCGACCTCGGCAACGGCGTCAGCGTCAACTACGTGGAGCGCCGCCCGCCGCACTTCAACCCCAAGAAGCAGTACCCCGTCCTCTTCCAGCAGTACTCGGGCCCCAACTCGCAGACCGTGACCAAGAAGTTCGCCGTCGACTTCCAGTCGTACGTCGCCTCGGCCCTCGGCTACCTCGTCGTCACCGTCGACCCCCGTGGTACCGGCTTCCTCGGCCGCAAGCACCGCGTCGCCGTCCGCTCCCGGCTCGGCGTCCTCGAGGCGCAGGACCACATCGCCGCCGCCCAGCACTTCGCCTCGCTCGACTACGTCGACGCCGACCGCCTTGCCATCTGGGGCTGGTCTTACGGCGGCTTCCAGACCCTCAAGACGCTTGAGCAGGACGCCGGCCAGACCTTTTCCTACGGCATGGCCGTTGCCCCCGTCACCGACTGGCTTTTCTACGACAGCGTCTACACGGAGCGCTACATGCGCCTCCCCGAGGACAACCCCGACGGCTACCGCGCCTCGGCCATCAGCAACGCCACCGCGCTCGGCCAGAATAAGCGTTTCCTGCTCATGCACGGCGTCGCCGACGACAACGTCCACTTCCAGAACTCGCTGACGCTGCTCGATGCCCTCGACCTGGCTGGCGTCGAAAATTACGACGTCCACGTCTTTCCTGATAGCGACCACGGCATCTCGTTTCACCACGCCAACCGCATCGTCTACGACAGTAAGTCCACTTGGTCCTTGGCTAATGCTTCTTAATGCCCAGCTTGCAATCACGTGCTGACTTTTCTGCGCAGAGCTCAACAACTGGCTCATCAATGCCTTCAATGGGGAGTGGCTCAAGATTACCAATCCCAAGCCCAACGACAAGCTGCGGAAACGACTGGCCGACGGCAAGGGGAGGTTGACTGTATACAAAGAGATCATGTGAGAAGATGTGTTGATTTTATACGCAAAGACAGGGTCTCTATTTCTTGGAACCAATACTTGGGTCGATTTAGGGCGGAAAGGAACATAGCCATGGACGTATTTTGAGTTCGCAGTCCCAGCCAGCGCAGCATTGCAAGAGCTAAATCAACGATTTGATTACTATCATACAACATACACTAAAATGCGCATCTTCATGACTCTCATCTCGCCTGGCCCGAAGATGCCCACCTCAAAGTCTACTTTAGCAAAAACTAAATTGCTAGTTGATGCCGGGAAATCCTCCTGGGAAGGTCGTCTTTCGTCACGAAGGCGATAGCAAATTCGGAAACCCCGCGAGCCATCATCGAGGACGTCCGTTTTCTAACGCCAAAGGAAGAAAAAGGATCGCATTTACAGTCATGAACTTTAGAGTGCAATTGCTGAATCATCCTCGGACCGTGGAGACACGACTCGCATCCGCAATGCCGCTTTCTTTCCCTCATATGAAGCGCGGGACCATGTAATAACCCACGGGCCGAACATGAGCAACTCCGGCCCACACAGGCACTTGCATCTAGTAACCGTAGCCGGTGGGTTGCGGTGCAAGGCCGTTGGTCTGGCCGTACTGAGCAGGCGATGCAGCTCCCATGCCGCCGCCAGGTGCGGCAGTGATCATGAGCCGGCCGCCGCCGAGAATAGGCGTGTTATCCTCAGTCTTTTCTTGGTCCTTCTCCTTTGCCTTGCGAGCCTCGTTGTCAGCCTTGAGAAGTGCAATCTCCTTGGTCTGCTGGGCCAGCATGTTGATCATGTAGGGCATGCTGAAGTCAGTAAGGCCATGGCGCCAAGACAGCTCCAGGACGAGATCCGGTCGGATAAGCTCGTTGCAGGCGTACAGCATGCCGGTGTAGCATTCGCGGTGCCCAATATCGACAAACTATATTTACGTTAGCTTTATCCCCTGAGGACGCCGGGTGTGAACTTACGTAGCGGAGGAGATCCTCGACAATATCGTTCTTGCCCGATGTGGCCGCAGTCTCGATAGCATCCTTGAAGAGCTTGTCCTGTTTGGACAGAGCGATCGACTTCTCCCAGCGCTTGTTCTTGCGGTAAATATTGGCCGCAATCTGGCGGAAGAAGATGAGGTCGTGCTTCTCAAGTCGGCCAGCCAATTCGACTGCATCGTAGTTGTCGTAGTTCTGGACAGAATCCCGAAGGGTCTTGTAGTCCTCCTCCTCGATGAGGAGGTCGTTGACGGCCTCATTGACGATGCGCTTGTTCTGCGATTGCACATTGAGGAGGAACGGCTTAATGAGCGGAAGGCTGTCGTTCTTCTGGAACATCTTCACGACGCGGTTCACGTCGATCCTAGCCGTCAAAGCCGCGAGCAGGTCTGTCAGCAGAGAAGGATGCTGCTCGACGTAGAACTTGATGGCCCGGTAGTAGATTTCGAGGTTGGCAACCTTGACCACGATTTCTTTGAACTGCTGGTGCTCCCATGAGTTCTCGGGTCGCTCGATGACGGCGAGAGCAGCATTGTCAAACTCGTCGTAGTGGCAGTAGCAGAAGACCAGCTCAGGCCACAAATGAGCTTCCTCGCAGGCGCGAATCATCTTGGGCATGTTCATTCTGGACCAGAAGAGCTTGATGTGCTCCATCAGACGCTCCGGGTGGTACTTGGAGAGGGCGATGCCCAGTTCCGTAAACATCCCCATGTGCGCACGCTCGAGACCAAGGCCTTGTTCGAGGAGGCTGATGAGTTCATCAAAGTAGCCGTTGCGCTCGTACTCCTTGACGAGAGTCTGAAGTTGCTCGGCATCAACAATCAAGTTCAGGCCGCAGATCTGAGCCAGGCGGAACTCCTTCTTCTCAACGCAGGCCTCGTGGACCTGCTTCCAGACCTTGATGTTGTTGGCCTTTCGCGCGCAATCCACGGCGGCCTGGTAGTCGCCGAGATGCACAAGAGTCGTGGCAAGCTTGGCCCAGTTAGAGATGCTGCTGTAGAAGATCTTAGAGGCCTCGAACAGACCCTCCTCGTAGGCCTTGTCGCCGGACTCCTCGATGTTCGCAACGTTGGTAGCGTGCAGGAATTCTTCGAGCTCCGGAAGCTGGTCCAGACGAGCGTAACAGAATGCCAGGGCAGTGTCGATGGCGGGCTCACGCAACGTCTTGCGAGCCATGCGCAGGAACTTGACCAGGTCCTCATTCTTGCCGGCATGAGTAGCAATCTCAATCACCTCGGGGTAGTTCTTGGGGTCTTCGGCCTTGATGTAAGAGTCAATGGCGTCAGAAACTCGGAGGCCATCCAGCTGAGCCTTGGCGACCTTGCTCCAAACTTCTGGCAGGTCGACCTCCTCGGCGTAGGCTTGGGACCGGTCAATGCTGACAACGTGCTCAACGAGAACATCAACAGCAGCCGTCTTGTTATCGGCCTTCTTGTAAATCTCGAAAGCCTCCTCAAACAGGCCCACGTCAATGCAGGACGTGGCAATCTCGTCTGCGTTGTATCCGTCCAGCTTGTGGATGTAGTCCATAACACGCGACTTGTCTGCCTTGGCAGCGGTGAACATGAGCAGATTCTGCAGGTTCTGGTTGTCGCTGAAAGGTGAGGGCTCCAGGACGATCTTCTCGAGGAGTTCAATAAGCTCCAACGGCAAGTCGTTCTCAAGGAAGGCTGAGACAGCAACAGAAACCTTGGCCGGGTCGGTGGACTCGGGCACAGCCGTGGCATTGACCTGGTCTACAACTGACCGGCGGTGAATGTTGTTCTCGCTGAGAACAAATCGCCAAAGCTCAGCATCAGATCGCTCCAGCAGATACCGGGCCTGCGCGCGGTACATGGCGTTCTCATTGGTGATGTTTACCAGCTCCAGGTCGTTCTGACCCTTAGAGTAGGCAATGTACGCCAGGTTGGGGTCGCGCTTCTCGCAGTACTTGCCCACGGTCAGGGTATCGTACTGGTCGTTCTCCTTGAGGAACTTTTCCGGGTTGTTGTTGGAGTCGATGTAGATCTTGGCGAGCGCGTTGTAGACGGCCTGCTGCTGATTACCAGCCTGGAGCGTGGCTTCCAGGAAGGGCAGCAGAAGCTTGAGGCGGTTTCGAGTCTCGACTTCGGAAACCAGCTCATCGATGCTGATCTCATTGGCGTTGACAGTACCCAGAAGCTGCTTGATGATGTTCTCGTCACAATCGACGTCGAGCAGTCCACCAACCACGGCAGGAGTTCTCGAGGGATTGACGCGCTGAACATAGGCCTCGATGGCCTGGAACTGCTGGTTCTGGTAGAGGTACAGGATCAAGTCGTGGACAAAGTTGAACCGATCGCACACGATGATGAGTGGAAGCTGCTCGGGCAGCTTCGCCTCCTTGAGGAAGTTCTTGACCTTTTCGGGGTTGTAGCTGTTGCTGTCCCTGCAAATACGCTCCACTTCGTTGAGCTGGTTCGACTTGGTCGCAGCCTCGATGTACTTGAAGTGAACATCAGGGTCCTCGGAAAGGTTGACGATGCTGCCGAGGTAGTAGAATAGACCCTCAGACGTCTTATACTTCTCGAACAAGTCGATGAGGCGAACAGGGCCAAGAAGCTCAGAGTACTTGGTCGCAATGTTGACGACAGACTGCAGGTTTTGACGGATGTTGCTCTTCATCATGGCATCGAGACAGTCGAGGGACTGTTCCACAGACAGCTTGCCGAAAAAGCCCGTCAACCACTCGGGGTTGAAGTTGGGGCTGCCGGGAATGTTGACGATGACTCGCTTGATGGCCTCGGGGTCTTCATACAGCTCGAGGGCCTTCTGAGACAGGCCAGCTTGCTCACAGAGCTGGGCAATGCGAGGCTTGTCGAAGTGCGTGAACATGTCGTTGCCAAGAATAGCCTCAGCCACCTGCGGCGCATGCATCAGGTTCATCTCGAGCAGGCGCGTCTGTAGTCGTGCATGCTCGGGCTTGTTCTCCTTGAGTGCATCGAGCAAGAAGGCAGTGGCCTGCTGGATCATGCCTTGCGACTGGAAAATGTCGCAGACACGCTCGAAGTCGACCAACGGGCCCTGGTCGCTATTGGCCAGCGCGGTAGCAAACTCGGCGCCCTTCTCAGGGTTGATGCGAATGATGTGCTGCAGGAGTTGAATGTAGTCGGGCTGGTAGCCGGTTTGGGCCGAATAGGGCAGGATCTTGTCGAACTGCCCAGTCTCGGCGAAACCAGCAACTACCTTTTGGGGCACATTGGCCTTGAGGTAGATGGTGAGAGCCATGTTGACATCGTATGGCCGCACCATATCACCCAACTGCTCCGAGCAGTCCAGCTTGCCCTCCTTGAGCCATTTCTCCAGCAGGTGCTTTCGGTTCTGCTGGAGGACGGGCTGCGCGAGCTCAATCGTCTCGTGTCGGTTCAACACGCCCTTGTCGAGCAGCATGCCAAAATATTGCAGAGTATAAGCCATCTGGCCGGGCTGCGCAGGGAGTCTCTTGAATTTCTCGATCGTCTCCGCGGTTCGGAGGAAGCCCCGAGGAGAGTTGGCGGCGATTTTGGCGGCTTCCATGTAGTCCCCAGAGTTGAAAAGCTGGTCGAACTGTTTGGCGTAGAGGTTGTCTGCACCAGGCAGTCCAGCTCTGGAGGCCAGCTTGATGGCAATTCCCGTGTTGGCAGGATTCTCGAGGAGGTAGGGGATGACCGTGGAGTCGTCGACGGTAACAAAAAGCGCTTGGCCCTTGCGGTTGATACCCACAAGGCCAGAAGACTCGGAGTCAGCACAGCTGGTGAAGATGGTCTCGCTCGAGATTCGGTTCATGAAGATGAGGGTGCCAGTCTCGAGGTCGTACAGGTGAATGAAGCCGTACTTGGTGACCATGAAGATAACGCCGTACTTTTGTGAGATTTGCAGCGCTACGGGGAAGTCGTTGGTCGCCTCGGGAGGGAAAAAGATGTCGACTGCCTTCTTGGGGAAGGCCGGATTCGACTCGGCGTGGTCGACCTCGACGATGTGAAGCTTGGCGCCGGTAGCGGTTCGCACCGCAAAGCTGAACAGCCTAGTGTCTTGAGGAGCCCCCTCCAGTCTCAACGAGCCGAAAGCAGCGGCATGGCCCTCGATGGCTTGACTAATGCCACGGTCCTTGGAGTACAGCTGCATGGCTCCGACGACGCGGCCGCCCTGGGAAGAAATTCCCACGACGACCATCCACTTGCCGTCTTCGTTGGCACGGTAGTTGATGATTTGGCAGCCCTGGATCAGCATTAGACGGATTGCACCGCGACAAGGCAAGGCTGAGCAAAACCTACGTTCAAGTTGGCATTGCGCTCAAAGACCTTGGAAGGCGCATCCTGGGCGGCGTCGTAGACGTCCCAATGGTAGACACTGGTGGTGGTAACGAGACCGAGGGTGGACTCGCTGATCCACCGCCAGAACTGCACGTCCTCATTCATTGTGCAGGACTTGAGCTTCTTCTTCTGCTCGAGATCGAAGATCTGCAGGGTCCGGGACTGAGCCTTGAGAGCTATGACCTGCCGATTCCAGTGCATAATGGCACTGTCGGCCTTGATTGGCCGACGCGTGACGTTGTTGCCATTCTTGAGCTCGACGATGACAACCTCTGGTTGGGCGGCCTCGCTCTTCTTTTCTCGGATACAAATATAGTGGTCGGATTCGAGGGTCTACAAGGTTTCGGGTCCAGGTCAGTCCTTGTTCTCTTGGCTTGCTTCTCGTGGCGCGGATGCATTCAACTTACGCAGGAGTTGAAGCCAATGGATTGCGTATCCACTCCGACATTGGCGAGCTGCACCAGCTCCTGAAACTTGATGGGCAGAGGCGCCATGGCCCCGGTGATGTGCCTGCTATTTCAGGAGGCACGAGCCGTCGATGGAGGCGATTGTGGTAGCGAGTGAGGCAAGAGGGAACGTCGCGCTTCAGCGGATCGTGGCCGATTCTCAATTGTCGACGACGCTGCCTAAGGTGGGCTTCGCGGAGCTGGTCGTGGGGAGAAGCTGGCGGAAGCTTCCATGCGCCGCGCGGCACGAGCGGAACGAAGGTGCGGCGAATCGAAGGAAAATACGCAAAGAAAAGGATGTGAAAACGGCAGACGAGGCGGGATCGCGTCCGTCAACTGCTGATGGCTAGCAGGAGGCGTCGTCGTGGAAAGGTGATGGTTTGTTTGTGAGGTTTAAGGAGGTAGGTCAGGCAAACAAGCCTCCTTTCTGGCTACGTATCTGTTCGTTTCGCGACCTGGCAGCTGCGGTGGGAGCGAAGCTGATGCACCAATCCGGGCGCGCGGCGCTGGGATCAAAGAAGTTCCGCTCCACTGCGGGTACGCACGGCGGGTACTTTGCGCGGCCCAAGGCACGTGCACGTCATCAGCACCGTGCACACTCGAGAGCTGGAGCCTGGGGTTTCAGGGGGAGAGTCCACAGGGGGGTTTCGCTTGCGGACACCGAGGCACAAGGCACTGCCAGGGTCAATGTGCTGGCTGTGAGTTAACTTTACGCTTTTGCAGCAGACAGGGTGCATTTCGAGACTGGTGCATGGTGCTGGTCTGCTTTGCAACAGCTTCACCGGCATCGGGCTGGCAAAGCACTTTGGCGCGACGCACGAGTAAATACCTCAGACAATCGCACACAGTAATGAAGGGATCCTCCCGAGTAAGATGATTATGGCTTCCTCCTTGACAACCTGACTGTGATTCCGTTATGCCGGCACAGGCCTGCAAAGCGTCGAAGCAATAAGCAACACATGCGAAGCTCCTGCAATAAGCTCCAGGGGCAGAGCAAGAAAGACACAGGTCAGAAAGGACAACTTGAAATGCACAGCTTGTAGATTTGAGTGAAAAGAGAAGTGCGTCTAAGGTGTCGTTCATCAAATCCGTCTCTTCCTTGCGACCCTGTCATTTGGTAGGTACCAACCTGAACCCAAGTCAAGTCATGTAAATGCGACGCGGTGTCGTAAAGCACAGGGCGGCGACCACCAACTTGAAAGATTCAAATGCCACTCTCTTGATAAACGAACACCGTATTCCTTTGAGCTTATCGTCATGGATCCCAGTGTCCGAGGCCCTACTTGGCTGGCTTCTTGTCCCCGTCAACGCTCTTGGCAACCTCCAGAACCATGGATTTGAGGTCCTCAGCAGCCTTTGCCACCGTCTCCAGCAACTTTTTAGCGTCTTCAGGGCTGCCTGAAGCAGCATCCTGTCGCTGAATGAGATCGATCGCACCGCTAGGGGCATCTGACCGTGCCGAGATCGCCATCGAAGATGCGGCAACTTCTCGCCGTGTTAGTCAGTAATGTTGCTCCTGCAATAGGTCGGGATGAGGCTTCACAACGCACAAACCATGGCGACAGCCAAGAATCGAACCATGTTGAGAGGTGGACAGAAGTTCTGTGAGCAACGTTTATAGACTTTTCTTGTTGGTGAAGTTGTAGGGGGGCTGAAAGTCTGACGGCGAGCAACGATTGAGATGCAAAGTTGTCAACTATAAGGGCGATATCAGCAAGTGGAAGTTTGTGATCCGGTCTTCTTCGTGCATCTTTATATGTTGAAATGCGAGCTAACAAATAGCGAACAGACTCATGTAATTACCGCGCATGATGCAAGCCTCGGCATGTTTTGATGTGCACTTTAGGTGCACTGCCACCGTGCGTGCCTAGGCCAAATCGCTAATCTCCTGATACTGATCAAATGCGGCAGAGCAGAGAGCGTATCGCAAGGTAGCATGTAGTCGATCACTGTGCGATATCGGCCCGCCAAGTAAGAAGCCCCTGCCCATGGAACCCAACGTCAGACAAGGTTCAATTGGAGAATGTAATGCATAGACCACGTGGTAAACGGTGTCGTCAGAACATGTGTGGTCTATATTAGTCTTTACTCGCAGTTCGGGAGATCCACCGGCATATCCCGCGACCAAAAAAGGCAATCAATGCATTGTGGAACCTCAAACGGCTCTTGCATGTGGTACAGCCTGCACAAGGATTTGCCTCTCGGAACGTTTCGCAACATGCTGAAGTCGTTATTTACCTCGGACGACCCCAAACACCATAAAGGTGGTGCTTAGACTACACGGTGATAAGTCGTGCGAGTCAATGAAGAAAGTGTCGGCTCGACACAGGTTTGACACATGCCAAAGCCCTCTCTAATAAATTAACAATTATGACGCTAGAGCAGGGATTATTCGTCTCCTTTCGGTTTTTTGGCCACTGCGGACGTCAAAGCGTGACTTAGCGTGAGAAACCGTAGCTCAATTATCGGCATTTACAAGAACTTCGCTGAACCCTGTCCCAAGACGAACATCCCTACCCTCGACATTTCAACTATACACTGGTGCGTTATGCGATATGTCACTTGCTACGCGCAATTGGTGAGCAGCATCGAGAACGATGTGCGAAAGGCGTATATTGTGTTCATGCGAGCAAAAATCATCCCATTCTTGCGTGTTGTACCTGCACGACTCAAGAAAGTGGCGTCGTCTCCAAGGGTGCTTTGGAGATGACGTCCTCAGCTTGATACTACAGCGACAGTTCTTGTAGAAACAATACCACAGCAATCTTCGAGGCTGGTGGAAGCCTGTGCTGGCCCCCTTTGGATGCTCATGCCGATTTCGGACCACGTTGCGAGCTCGCATGATGCGACTTATTGCTACCAGTGGCAAATTACAGAGATTCTTGGCTTCATGGCCGCATTACTGAGGTCAGTAGGTGCTTTTTCAGGATCTCCGCCTCCTCCAAAGACCTGCTCACCCGTTTGAAACGCGTTCGGCTGCAGGGCCAGCCGTCATGTATAAAGGACTCCGCGAGTCTTCATTTCCCTTCATGCATAGACATTGTGCACCGGCGACTTTAGACGTTCATTGTCTTCTATCCGATTCTGATTCTTCGTTGGTGCTTGCAAGCTTTGCACTCGACATGTTACTCCATCTAAAGCACGTCCTCCTCTTGGGCCTCGTTGCCATTTCGGCTGCCTCGCAAACCTCGCCAGTGCACACCGTATCTAAGAGAGCCCAGATACCAGCTACCATAACGTGTGGAGGACAAGAATGGACCGCAGATGAGATATTGGAGGCCATACGCACGGCCAGGAGCAGGAATACATTCAAAAGCTTCGGCAACAAGGGCGTCCCCAAGAAGCCGGGATGCCCCTCCTGCATCTTGTTTCCCAATGCGCAAAACAACCTACTAGAGTGTGACCTGGTGAAGCCCGGAGGTATGTGGTCCGCTTCTCGTTCTCATGGTGCTCATATTGTGGATGGCGTGAAGTGCTGATAATCGACTGATCACAGCAAGAAGTCGCGGCCCTGTTCGTGTCATTTTCAAGAGCACCGAGTCAAACAACAAGCGCGCCTATGTCGGCATGGTAGAGCACGTTCTGCAAGACAACTTTCAAAAGTGTCTGCCGCCACCGGGGCCGCCGAAGAAAGGACCAACTGGTCCGGGAGCCTCGGGGCCAGGGGTGCCGGGCACAAGTAAGCAAAACCCCCGGCGTCAGCTGAGCCAGCTTGAGGCGGACTTGCTTGTCGGGGGCAATACAGCGTTCGTCCACGGAGCTCCTCTGGAAGGAGATATGGTGAGACGACAAGATGGGTGTGAATGTGCCCTGGAACCGGAAGAGGAGAACCCTTCAGGGGAACCTACAGAGGAGAAGCCGCCGGGGTCAGATGGTAAATCGCCGGAAAACGAAGGCAAACTTCCTGAAAGTGAGGGGCGACCGCCATCGCCTGAAGAAGTTCAGCTGGCCGAGGTGGCCGAGAGTATTTCCGAAAAGGAGTTCGCCGAGCTTGCGGCGAAGCGCGGCCTGACCAAGTTCGCCCAGGAGAGGTGGTCTTTCTCCCTCCAAGACGTGCGCACAAAGCTCAAGTACCAGCGTCTCACGCCCAACTCGCCGAAAATCCGAGCCCCCAGCGCGGGCGCGGGCCCTGCTCTTGCGATCGGTGGCGCCGTGTGGGCTGCCGGGGTCTTTGACGCCTTCATACACAACGTGAGTACTTTGGACCGCGCGGCCGCCGTGACGGCGATTCTTCCTATTGTCGGTTGTTCCGTGCAGGCGGCCTCAGACGTGGAGAAAGGCAAGGTCGACGCCCTCGACACCACTTTATGCTTCCTAGGTGATGGGCTGCTGTTGAGTCCCGCCTGGCCCGCTGGCATCGTCGTCCAGGTCGTTCGCGCCGTCATCAAGTACTTCAACCCGCCCGACGTTCCCACCAAGGAGGAGATGCAGAAGGCCCGCGACAAGAACTGGAACAAATACCTGGACGATAACGTCTACACTTACATCTACTCGCTTCCGGAGAAGTACCCCAGTAAGGGTTTCCGAGACAAGTTCGAAGGCGCCCTGGCCATCGACTCTCTGGCCGTCCTATCCGAGGGTGCGCAGTCCATCGGCGCGGCGCAGGCGAGCAGCCAGGCCGCCCTGAATAGGACCGGCGCTGGCGGCGACAAAACTCAAATCGAGAAGGGCACACAAGAGGCGACCGATAAGCTTCGCGCAGGGATTTCAAACGAAATCGTGCGCAGGCAGCGTCAGCTCCTCGTGGGCCTCCCCAAAGCCCTTCAGGACGACACAAAGCTCTCGGTGAAGCCTACGGCCGATCAGTACAACAAGGACTTCACCGACTACGTGGTGTCCCAGGATATGGTTAACAGATACAAGGTTATACTTATCGGTGACCCTGGAGTCCCTCGACCGGATAACCTCCCCCCCACCAACGAGGGCGATGTCCGCGCTAAGCTCGAGGCCATCAAGGATCACCTGCTCCAAACCCCGCCGACTCTTCCCGGCTACTTTGATCTCGCTTATATCATGGGGCAGTCTAAAGGGCTGATATCGCTTGAGCCTCAAGCACTGTCTCTGACGGATTATGTCCGCGAGAAGGCGCCTGGGCGGTCAGACTACTATGTCAACATGCTTGCTATTCACCACACGCTCGAGGTGGGCCGCCTACTCCAGCAAAAGATCAAGGAAGATCAGCTCTCTACTCTCTTTCCCACGGAAGATGCGCAGAGCATCAGAGGACTCCAGACCCTTGCCGCCATGAAGTTCGGTAGGGTATTCGACGAGTGGAAGGTCAAGCGGTTCAAAGAATGGTTCCCAACTGAGGTAACAGGGCTATTTATTGAAGAACAGCAACCTGGGGCTGTTAGATTCTTTAATCACCCGGACGTCCCGCCTGCCGTGGGCACCGAGGCTGTCCCATACGTCGCCCTTGTGGTCGGGCTCAGTGAAGCCATCGTCAACACCTTGACCCAAGACATAAAGAGTGGTTTTCTCTCCAAAGACACCACGGCAATCAAGACCCAGGCCATCATAGACGCGGCGCGACGCCTCCAGCAAGCAGTGGACAAGGTTGGACTTCAAGCGGCCGTGGCAGGCTCGGCGAATAGGGGTAAGAATGCCACCGCTCCTCCGGCTCCGGCCCCGACAGCTTCCGCAAACCCAAAGAGGACACTGCCCCGGTCGATCTCCGAGTACAGGGCACAGCTTGAGGCTCGTGGATAGCCGCAGAGTGGCATTGGTACGATGCGTGGATGGCATAGACGCATGCTAGACTCTCGCCGAAGAGAGTCTTGCGCTCCGGGACAAAGTAGTCGAAAATTCACTTCGAAAAGGACTCAGATGCGCTGAAAGTCCTTTTGTCCTTCCGGAAACGTCTGCAGCCAGGATCTACGGTTCACCCCTTTCCTGTGTCATTGACATTACACTTGCACTGTTGTTTTGCAATCGCCTAAAACTTCTCATAGGTTCTGCGGATACATCCATTGGTTTTATTTTGTGTTTTTGTTTCTGTTTTTTGTGTACAAATCGCACTGCCCGGCTGTGGTAGCCGGCTTTCGTTAGCATATCACTCATTCTTCCCTGAGCTCACAAACGTCGCGGGGACCCGATACTGAGTGGTGACCTCCCGTAGGCCGCAGCTGTCGGGTTTCAAACTGATCTGTCACACATCGCTTCTCCCGGGGGAGATAAATTGCGGATGCTTCAATAGATTGTTTCTTATACGAGTTCAAGGTTCCCCTTGTCCGTCCAACCCGCTATTTCACACCAAGCAAACATTTTTTAACTGCTGTGACGCGTCTCTGAGGCATCGTGGTATATCCTTCCGCGCTTGTCGCCTTGTCTCAATATGCATGAGCAGGTCCAGAATCCTTGCTCGTTACCCATAAAAGCTTCACTTGCAAAGCACGAACATATTCGCGGCCCGTCGGCCCAGCGCTGCAGAGATGCCGAGCTCACCAAACCGCACGATACACATTGGTTCACCTGCGGTCGCGCGATGGGTTACAGGGCGGGGCCAATCGCGCATCTTGGCGCTCGTCCGCACAGCGTCTTTGGGTGCGGAAGTGCGACATTCCATTCCACCAATGGTAACAAGGGGCAGATGAACCAATGTACATCAGCATGGCCATCAACTAGCAGTAAGTTCGGCCTCCCAGAGAAACTCAGTGACCACCCGAAATGGCAAACTAGGCCCCACCAATCGCACCTGTGGCGACAATCAAGATTGTGGGTGATGAAATGCTTCACCTCGCCGCTTCTCGATGGTCTGAGATGCATTGCTGAACGAGTCGGAGGACTCATCCAACACTTCTTGCCCAAAAACATCAGTTAATCCGCAAGCACCATGCTGCCCTCAATCGTGCGCAGACAGTATCCTCGCGCGTTTGACCAGAAGCCCCCGCTGTCCCATCCAGAGCTCCGGGTGAACCGACCCAAGTTCTTCAAAGCCGCCCTCCTAAACTTCGTCCTCCTCGTGTTGCTGTTTCTGGGTCTTTTCTGCTACATGTTTGGGTCTTTGTTTCAGGAAGAAACCCGTGTCAATAACCTGCAAGTATTGTTTGTTGACTACGACGGCGGCATCATTGGCCAGGCGCTGCGCAACGCGTACAAGCAACTGCAGTCGAGCGGCTTTCCCACTCTGGTGGAGCGACCAACGTCGGAATATCCATCCGTAAGCGATCTCAGGAATACCATTTGTGAATCCAACTACTGGGCGGCCCTTTACACGATTTCCGGGGCTTCCGAGAGCCTTGGTCTTGCCATTTCTGGCTCAACCGCTTCCCGCTACAATCCATCAAACATACTCGCCTACATATGGAACGAGGCCAGATATCCTACTATAGTTGATTCCTCCATCGCTAGCAACCTTCAAAAGCTCTCAGAAAGCGCCCAGGTCGCTTACGTAGCTCTCAATGGCACTGCCGCGTTGTCAACGATCCCGCCCAACGACCTTGCCGCCATATCTGCTTTCGCCAACCCTTGGATGCTGTCGTCCTTCAATTTTCAGCCAACAACTCAAGGCACCCGCACCGTCTACAATACGATAGTCATTGTGTTGGTTCTGATTCAAGACTTCTTCTATCTGGGCGCCATCAACGGACTCTACGCTCAGTTCAAAATCTACGCGCGAATTTCGCCTATACGCATCATTATCGTCCGCGATGTCATTTCCTTCTCCTTCACCATGATTGGCACTCTACTCACTACGGGTGCCATTTGGGCTTTCAAAGCAAACTGGAACGTGTCAGGCACGCAGTTTGGCCTAACCTGGTTGATACTATGGCTCTTCGCTCACGTGAACTTCCTCACGCTCGACGTCTTTACCATCTGGATACCGCCGCAATTCATTTCCATGGCCCTCGTCACCTGGATCGTTTTCAACGTCACTTCCATAATATATCCGTTCGACCTATCACCTCCGTTCTATCGCTGGGGATACGCCCTGCCTGCGCACGCAACTTACGAGGCGCTCACAGACAATTGGTCCAACGGCTGTAGCCCGCACTTGAATTACGCGCTCCCGGTCTTGTTTGCCTACGAGGTGACTGGCCTGTTCTTGACTGCCATTGGCGTGTTCAAGCGGTGCCATGGCGCTGTCCTCACAGAGGAGGCCACCCAGGAGGCAATGAGGATGCGGGTGAATGCGGCACTTAAGCTTGAACGCGACCACGACAGACGTGTGGAACAAGAAAATAAGGAGACGAGCGCACGGGAAGACGCATCCGGAGAGCCTTCACGCACAGACACAAGGGCTGAGGCCAGAGAAGGAGAAGAGGATACGGAGGAGGCTGAGAGAGGCATCGAGGCTGTGGGCAGTGAGATCAGCAGAATGGAGACAAGGGCAAGTCGGTTGTGTTACTCCGGACCGAGTTTTCGCCTTGTGGGCTCGAACAGGGAGTAGCACTGGCTCTTTCTTTTATGCCGTATTATCAGATTTATAGCCTCGCAGAGACTTTGTGTACTTGTCATTGTCAAAAACGAGGTGAGGCAAGGCGGTGTGTTTGATGGCTTGTAGAGAACTTGAGAAGCAAAGCTTCAGGTTCACCTCGTGCGACGTCCCCGGTGACGCGCAACCACTTAAACCCAGGCCATATCATCGAGTTCCCAAGAAGACTTCATCATTGGAGCTTTATATAGCGATGGAGGCAAAATGTCGTCTATTTGTTTGTTTTCTGCTCCGCTGCTCGACGGCGATCAGGAAAGAGCGGGTTTCGGCGCCAAGCGGAATTCGTCCAAACCCGCTGCTGCGTGAGTCGCTGACGCAACACAAACGACATGCGCCCTCCAGATTTCCAACCGTTCGACGGGATTCGGCCTCGGGCAAGCCCCCGCAGCAGCGAATCCCGACATACAAGTCGACATGGTATCTCAGCGACCACGCATTTCGTTTTCCAAACCTCAATCCCGCCTTCCTCGACCCTTCTGACCGTGTCTGTCCATGTGTACCTACCAGCCGGCGGTTGAGGTGACAATTCCTGGCGCATACCCGACCAGCAGCGGCCATGGCGCCGCCCTCCCCACCAGACACTGATGCCGCCCTCGGCGTGCCAGCTGGCTATGGGCGCTCGTGCACCAATTGCTCGCGGGCCAAGCGAAGGTGCATCCTGAAGCCAGGCGGGGAGAGCTGCGAGATGTGCAGCCGCACCGGCAAGGAGTGCGTGCAGATGGAGACGAGACGTGTTCGGCACGCCAGAGTTAGGAAGAGACCAACGTCCGTGACGGCCAAGCTCGAGGCTAAGCTAAATGACTTGATGTCGATATTGAAGACAGGCCAGCACCCTGGCCAGCAGGACCATTCGCATGCTCAATTGTCTTCCCTGTCGCCGTCATCGTCCTCCTCTCGGGCGGTGCCCAGTCGTCTTGATTCTCTTGCGGCAGCGGCAGCGGCCAGTCCACAACCGCGGACCATTTCCTTTTGCGAGGGCGAGGCTCCACGCAATGATACACCATCACACAACAAGGCCCTCTATGTCTCTCCAGAGCCGACTTCTGAGGAAGCCGAACTCTATCTGTCCAAATTCCGTGGCTGGTTGGGCAACTTTCCTTTCATGCAACTGCCCCTTGACACCACAGCGGAGCATCTTCGCAGGGAACGGCCATTCTTATGGATGGCCATCATGAACATGACCTCCATGTCGCTTGCCCAGCAGCTAATGATGAGGGACAAAGTCCGTCAAGAGGTAGCCAATAGACTCGTCCTGAACAATGAACGCACCATGGACATGCTATTGGGACTGCTCGCCTATCTCGGCTGGTACGTGCTACGTTTTTCCTCCCTTCATACCTGTATTTACGCGATTGTAAATATGGTGGCTCACGTTAATCTGGCAGGGCAACAATGAATACTGGGCCTGGAACGAGGCCATTCCTCATCTTGTACTCTCAAATGGCGGCCACCATTCTCTTCGACATGGGGTTGACGAGACCTCCAAACGAGGAGCAGCAATCCGGCTTGTATATTCGTGTTTGGAGCATTCGACCGCCCCCACCACCAAAGGTGCGGACCATGGAAGAGCGCAGGGCCGTGCTCGCTCTCTGGTACTGTACCTCGGTGTAAGTGCTACAAACTACACTCCTGCCCCAGAGCCTCTCCCTGGGGCTGAAGCCAGCTCGCAGCTCGCTCTGACCTTTTCTGCAGAAGCACTTCTTTTCTCGGCAAGATGGAAACATTGAGCTGGACTTCGCACATGGACGAGTGCTTGGCTGTCCTCGATCGCGAGAAAGAACAACCCTTGGATGAGGTGTTAGTGGCGCTAGTCAAGATCCAACTCATCAATGAAGAGACACACAAGCTTCTTCGAAGCGAGGCAGCAGGTGAGACTAGCCAGGGCCCGACTTACATCTTTAAGGCTGGCTTGCAGTCTCGCCTCAGCGAGATACGACGACAACTCCCCTCAAAATTACACTCACATTGTACGTTGGCATAGACCCTCTGCTCCAATCCCGAGCCTGCATCCACTGATACTTGGTTAGATATGGTTCAATCACAGCTGTACGGTGCCGAAGCTTGGGTCCACTCGATCAGCCTCTTCGTCGACCCGGCAATATCAGAGTCCATGCGAGTGAGCGGCAAATATGCATGTACAAAGGCGGCGAGAGCGTGGTTTGACGCCTTCTTTGCCGTGCCGCCGATTGAAGTCCCCGGGTTGCCGTTTGCAACCTACGTAACCATGTCCCACATGCAGGCACTTTTATACAGGCTCACCACTGTGGAGGATCCAGCCTGGGACAAGGACATCCTACGAGATACAGCGGATCTATTGGCGCTTATGGACCAGACCATCGACAAGCTTTGCAAGGCCTCCGACTTGTATGCTCTGAAAACAGACGATGGCGACGGAACCGTCTTCATGAAAGGCGCGAGGATTATTCGCAACGTGAGGAATGCTTGGGAACCGGCCCTAACTCAGTGTTTGGGGGGCAATCTGCCAACTCCGAACAGCCAGGCAGTGAGCTGCTCGGCCGTGGACACGAGAATGATGGTGGACAACACACTCGCGACCGATCTGCCGCCCCTGGATCTGACTGACATGGCTTGGATGGGGGACATGTTCGCCCCGTGGGACTACTGAAGACACTGCGCATATGGGAAAGGTCAGTTCATACAAGGCAGCGATTGAAACTGTCACCAAGCATGCCACCATCGCCTCATGCGCGAGAGTTCATGCAGGGCCCCTTGCGTCCCATTCGATGGCGAAAAGGAATTCACCGTGCTCTCAGGTGCAAGATAAGGTCACGAATAGAGAGCACCCATCGACACAGCCTGCATGGTGGGTTTATGGTGATGGGTAAGAGCAAAACATTAGATGATACATACGATATACGCAGCAATGCAAAACAAATAGGACGTCCGGTAAACAAGTTACATAATATGCAAGCGGGCAGTGGTAATGCGATCTGCTGTTTTGGCCCGCCAGCTCATTTCAGCTATACGTCCATCTGTTATTGTAATTCATGACTTGTCAAGTGAAATAAAGTGACCAAAAAAAATCGGCTTATAATTCTCAAGAAATCTCTGGCATTACGTGTTTTATCCGGCCACCATGCTTTCCTGGTATAAGAGTGCGCAAGACTCGGTGAATGTTGTCGGTCGAGCCCAGAGGGTCTAGGGTAGGGATCGTACGCCGGAGCCGTCAGAAGCTGACGGGAGCATTTGTGGAGAACAAAACTGCATCGATGAGATCCGTAACAGTAGCAATGACAGATCTCCAATTAATCAAGCTCCTTCTGCAATGAAGCTTGACACAAGTTTTTGGCACCATTTGCATGATCTTACCAGCTCACAGCCATCATGAACAGACCGCGCAATCGGCAGCCGCGCGGCAATCAGCGCAGCACGGGCTCGTCCTCATCGCGTTCCTCTCCCGCCACTCCCCAGCAAGCATCTGGCAGCGTGCCCACGACGCAACAGGTCGTGCCCGGCGCCTCCGTCTTCATCGTGCTCAAGGAGGACCAGCCGACCGGCAAAGAGTCTCCCGGAGTCGTCGCGGAGATCCTGACGCGCGGGAACCACCCCCGCGGCATCAAGGTGCGGCTGCGGGACGGAAAGGTCGGGCGAGTGCAGCGCATGGGCGGTCCTGAGCCCGCGAATCCGAGCTCAGGTTTCAGTCTGCGGTACACGGATGTGAGGAACGAGTCTGAGTTTGCAGAGGGGCTGCCGACAAGGAGTCTGGCGGACTTTATGCCAGCGCTCGGGAGGGATGTTGGAACAGCGCCGGAGGACGCTGCTGAGCCGGCTCTGCAGCAAACGGTGGCTACCTGCCCAGTTTGCGAGGTCTTCGAGGGAGACGAGGCGGCTGTTACACATCACATTGAACGGGAACACTTTTCCTGACGCGCAACTCTGAATTGAGACAAGCCAATGCACGAGAAAGCGGCTTACGAACCCGACGAACAGAGGAAAGACAAACCCGAGTCATGGGTCACGAACTCGGCGTGAGGCCGTTAGATATCCAAGCAACGCCCGGATGGCTGCTCGCAAATGACCATTGCCGGATGGTGATGACCTCGATGGATGAGGAACGCACCGTGACCTGACCTGGACACAGGGCACAGTTTGGGCAGTTCGCTCGATCAGAACGCCTGACCCGACTTGGGATCAATTCGACGACTGGAGAATTGATGCTGTACTAGCAAATCTACAAAAAGATCAAATCTGTAGCCGGAGTCGGACGGAAACTGCCGTTTTAGCGATTTATGATCGCTCCCAGGACAGTCATCTTCCGGCTCGCGGCAAGGGGCCGGCATGGAGAAGGAAATGCCTGGTGCCGGTGGTGTGAGTCCAACTCCCCAAATCCCGGGGTATTGTACCTTGCAAAGGTTGTACAGTGCCGTTAGGTGCAAAATACATTGGCTAGCAAAGAATGGCTTTCCGAGAAGTGTCTTGAAGATTCCTGTAGCTGGAGGCATTGGTATTAGAGCCAGCAATCGGTGGCTTGGAGAGTCAGGAACACCGGCTGAATCGACGCTATCCACAAACCATCGTTATGGAGCACTTGGACCTGGGGAATACGTAATTAGCAGCCAATCATGTGGTCGCATGCCGACCCTTTGCGCCCGCGGACCCCTAGGCCGATGCTCGCCGAGTTTCCATCAAGGCGGGACGAGACGGACAGCTCCCCCAACTTCACTTCGACACATCCACCGCCACGAGCATGAGCATGACGACCCCGAGCGTCATGGCCGCCGATATGCTTCCCAGATTCCTGCTCCCCCGGCTGAGCTGGACGACGCCGCAGTGGGCGTCTCGAGCGGCCGCGCCCCCGGCGACTACGCTGCGCGTCGCAAAGGCTGCCAGGCCGTTCTCGTCGTTTCAGCATGGCACATCCCCAGCGCCGCGGCGTCCCACGCCTTTCCAGAGCCAGATGCCAGCGCTCAGCCGACCGTTCCACGCAACGGGCATGCGCCAGCGCGACCACCACTTTGACACGCTCAAGTTCGTCAAGCGGCTGCAGAGCGAGGGCTTCACCGAGCTGCAGTCGGTCGCGATGATGAAGGTGCTCAACGACGTGATCGAGGAGAGGTGAGCTTACCCCCGGCCGTCGAGGCACCGTCTCCGCCTCTGCGCGTACTCTGACCGGCATCCCGCAGCATCCAGAACCTCACGCGCACCATGGTGCTCCGCGAAGACGCCGCCAAGGCCACGTACACGCAAAAGGTCGACTTCGCCAAGCTGCGCTCCGAGCTGCTGTCGGCCGACAGCACCGAGTCCAACACGACGCGCAGCGCGCACGAGCGGCTGACCAACGACATCGCCAAGCTGAGCAGCCGGCTGCGCGACGAGATCGGGCGCACGCAGGCGAGCGTGCGGCTCGACCTCAACCTCGAGAAGGGCCGCATCCGCGAGGAGGCCGTCGGCCAGGAGCTCAAGATCAAAGAGACGGAGACCAAGATCGAGCAGGAGGTGGCGGCGCTGCGCGAGAAGCTCGAGCAGGTCAAGTTCCAGACGCTGCAGTGGCTCATGGGCGTGTGCACCGGCTTCGCGGCGCTGCTGCTCGGTGCCTGGAGGCTGCTCATGTGAGCGTCGGCGATGGATGCGCAGCCATGGCACCGCGCCGGGCGGAGAGTACCGAGCACATGGAGATGGCGGCTGTTCGAGAGTGGACTTGATGGGGATGTTGCTGCTTTCCGTAGCATCTAGCGTAGGCACACTGTTTTCCAATTGTAGCTAGGTTTGAAGTTCACAGAACTCAATTGACTATTTCTACCCGTTTCTTTCAATTTGGAGAGATATTTGTGTTCCCGTCTTGCAGAGAAATGCCGTAAATAGTGCCAGTCTTCAGGCCGTCATTGCGACTCAAGACACGCTCCGATTGAGCACACTTGGAGCACACTTGGCCGACTCTGGATTTGACCTTTGCGCAACCTTCCACCCGGGAAAGAGTAAGGTACTCGAGAGGCATCTCATGGAGGGCATGCTACCTAGGTAGGTACCTTTAGTATTGTGGCCGCCGCGACATGCCCCATTCAGGCGACCAACGCACTGAATCCGCCGCTTTCCCATCGAGGAGCCCCGCGCCAAACCCCACCAAGCCAAGCTGCTCACGCCGACAACGGGCGCCCTCTCGGCTTTCGATGCGCCGCTCTTTTCAACATGTTGAAATCTGCCTTGACTGCTTCTCTTTCTCCTTCTCGAAACCCCTCGATCCAAGCTCCAGAAGTCGAGACTCCCTAGACATACGGCAGACGTCTCCAACGACACGACGTCTCGGCGTAATTGTTTCGCGTCAAGCTCCCTACCCCGCCATCCTCGCTCTCGCGACAATACCGTCCGACCATGGCGGGCAAGCCCAAGGTCCTGCTCCTGGGCAAGATTGAGCAGTACGTACAGGTCAAGCACCCTCAATTGAATCGCTCGGGTTAGGCTTGAAAGATTGTCTTGCAAAATGAAGAGCGTCTCGCGGACCAAGTGCTGACACCGCACCCTCCAAAGCGCCCACGATGCGTGGTCAGCCATCACCGACATTGCCCATGTCCTCGAGCCAAAGGCCACCAGCCGCGATGAGTTCCTCCAAGAGTGCAAGTCCGGCGCTTTTGACGGCGTCAAGGTCGCCTACCGCACCTTTGAGTCGGTCGCCGTGACGGGAAAGGTTGACTCGGCGTTGCTCGATGTGTTGCCCAAGAGCTTGGAGTTTCTCTGTCACAACGGTGAGTTGAGACCGCGACGCCGACCTGCACCTTTGGAAAGCTGCAAACATGAACTGCATACTAACGGAAGCAGGCGCCGGCTACGACCAGATCGACGTCGCAGCCTGCACGGCGCACAACGTCCGCGTCTCCAACACCCCGACCGCCGTCGACGATGCCACCGCCGACATCAATATTTGGCTGCTCATCGGCGCCCTGCGCAACCTGCCTACGTCCATGGCCGGCCTTCGCGCCGGCAACTGGAAGGGCAAGACCCTGCCCGCCCTCGGCCACGATCCCCAGGGCAAGATCCTCGGCATTTTGGGCATGGGCGGCATCGGTCGCAACCTCGCCGTCAAGGCCCGCGCTTTCGGCATGCGCATCCGCTACCACAACCGCTCGCGCTTGAGCCCTGATCTCGAGGCCGGTGCCGAGTACGTCGACTTTGACACGCTGCTCGGAGAGAGTGACGTTCTCAGTTTGAACCTGCCCCTGAACGTGAGTCCTCGATCCCGTCCCCTCGGCGTCGATACCATTCATCCTACTGACATGACCTCGACTAGCCCAAAACCCGTCACACAATCTCAGCCCCCCAATTCGCCAAGATGAAGCCGGGCATCGTCATCGTAAACACCGCCCGCGGCGCCGTTATGGACGAAGCGGCCTTGGTCGATGCCCTCGCCACCGGCCAGGTCGCCAGCGTTGGCCTTGATGTCTACGAGAACGAGCCTGAGATCCATCCCGGTCTCCTCGCTAATGAGAACGTCCTCCTCGTCCCCCACATGGGCACTTGGACCGTGGAAACGCAGACGAAGATGGAGGAGTGGGCCATTAGCAACGTTCGCATGGCCGTCTCCGATGCTAAGCTGCGGAGCATTGTGCCTGAGCAGAAGGATATGGCCTGAATACTCGGGTATACTAGAGAGCGCAAGATCAACGAAAAGTATTAGAGCGTGCCGATTATGGGCTGATGGAAGCCTTTCGTTGGATTCTCAAGCAGGGCATACATGCGCACCAGTCACATATACATCATGCATCAGAGAGAGAGAAGATGAATAGAACAACTTCACCTCATGGTCACTTGAACGAGCATTACGAAATGTCCAGACAATTTCCTGAAGCGCATAGGCACGGAACCAACGAGACGAGGCCATCACTTATTCTCAAGCGAGAATTGTCTATTTATAGACTCAGCCACAGCTATCTATCCTTGGCCGCGGTTGACGGGCCTGTTTCCGCAAGAAGCGCCTCATTACCCCGAGGCTGCCCGCCTTGTCGGCCGTCCGTCATGTCTTTCTTTGGTCTCGCAGTCGGGGGAATCTTGTCTTTAGCAAAAAAAGCCAACGCCATTTTGTTGAAAAAGCAGATGTTTTTTCCGCCTCGCGTCCGCCCAGCAAGATGTCCCGTCCTGCATATAAAAGAAAAAATAAAATCAAAATAGTAGATGGATGCCCTTTTTACTCTCCAACCCCGATGCCACGCAACTTCATGCTGTTGAAACCACAATTTTGCCCATTTCCGTTTCAAGAGAACGGTGAAAAGTCGTTACACGTAGGAGTCCAGTTGAAGGATCCTTGGGTATGAGTACAGAGAAATTAGTAGCGGTAGATGTCGCTCTTGAAGGGGCCCTCGACGGTAAGGCCGAGGTACTCGGCCTGGACCTTGCTGAGCTGGCTGAGCTCAGCCTGGCAGTGGTCGAGGTGCAGACGGGCGACCTCCTCGTCCAGGATCTTGGGCAGGACGTAGACGCCGACCTCGAGCTTCTCGGTCTTGGCGAACTCGACGTACTTCTTGCCCCACGCCGCGTCGCTGGCCTTGTACAGCATGATCTGGGCCAGGACCTGGTTGGTGAAGGAGCAAGACATGACGAAAGAGGAGTGGCCGGTGGCGCAGCCAAGGTTGACCAGGCGGCCCTCAGCCAGAAGGATGATGTGGCGGCCAGAAGGCATCAGGAAGCGGTCAACCTGGGGCTTGATGTTCTGGACGGACTTGGCGTTCTTCTTCAACCAAGCAACGTCAATCTCAATGTCGAAGTGACCAATGTCTGTGTGACGTTAGCCGAAGTGCTCCTCTCAACCCACGTCTCCCAAATGGTTACTTACTGCAGACGATAGCATCGTTAGGCATGGCCTCGAAGTGGACGCCGGTCAGAATGTCTCGGCAGCCGGTGGTGGTGACGAAGATCTGGCCGATCTTGGCAGCCTTCTCCATGGTGGTGACCTGGTAGCCGGCCATGGCGGCCTGGAGGGCGTTGATAGGGTCGATCTCGGTAACGATGACGCGAGCGCCCATGCCATGGAGAGCCATGGCGCAGCCCTTGCCGACATCACCGAAGCCGGCGACGACGGCGACCTTGCCGGCAATCATGACATCGGTAGCGCGCTTGATACCGTCGATGAGAGACTCACGGCAGCCGTACAGGTTGTCGAACTTGGACTTGGTGACGGAGTCGTTGACGTTGATGGAAGGGACGAGGAGCTTCTTCTCCTTGAGCATGCGGTACAGGTGGTGGACACCAGTGGTGGTCTCCTCGGAGACACCGTAGCAGTCCTTGAGCATCTCGGGGTGCTTCTGGTGAATGAGCTGGGTCAAGTCACCACCGTCGTCGAGGATCAGGTTCAGGCTCTTGCCGTCCTTGAAGGCACCCAGCTGCTGCTCGAGGCACCAGTTGTACTCCTCCTCGGTCTCACCCTTCCAGGCGAAGACAGGGACGCCGGCAGCAGCAATGGCGGCGGCGGCGTGGTCCTGGGTGCTGAAGATGTTGCAGCTGGTCCAGGTGACCTCGGCACCCAGAGAAGTGAGGGTCTCGATGAGGACAGCGGTCTGGATGGTCATGTGCAGGCAGCCGGCGATGCGGGCGCCCTTGAGGGGCTGGTCAGCGGCATATTTGGCGCGGGTGGCCATCAGACCGGGCATCTCATTCTCGGCGAGCTCGATCTCCTTGCGGCCAAAGGCAGCAAGGGACAGGTCAGCGACCTTGAACTTCTGAGCGGGGGCAGAGGCAGACATTGTGAAGTGGAGAGAATGGATTGAGGAGAGGAATGGATGAAGGAAGAGGGAATTGAGGTTTGGTGAGGGGAGGACGAGGGTTCAAGTAGAGGCGGAGGAAGAGGGGCGGGGGAGGGGGATGGGCAGTTTGCTGAGACGGTATTGGGCGGTGAAGATTGAGGGGCAAAATTTGCTGTCGCAGCGGGGCAGAAATGCCACTCTTGTCCACGTAGCAACGCGGCAGACGCCCGTCAGCGCTGAAGTCCGACCCCCTCGGAACTCGGGAGCTCGGTTTCTGCCGGACATGCGCCTAATGAATGAACGCATGGGGCAACGATGGTAGCCAACTAACTCATGCTGTGGAAAATAAGTTGAATGGCTCGGGCAGGTCTTCGCATTAGCCGTGGGCATCTTCAGCACTTAGATCATACTCTCACGTACTCCGTAGAGGGCTCGGACACGGCAACCGTACGACTCGGATAGAAGCCATGATATTATGTCAGCCTCAGAACGGACACTCGGCGTTTCTCGTAAGCGGGGACGTTTCTGTTGATTTCCCGGACTCCGAACACTTATTGCTCGCTGACCCGGCTGAGCAAGCTGCGGAGAGCGCTCTGAGGGGCCATTCGCAGACAAAGTTTTACGCTCACTCCAAGATGGCTGCCGAGAGACGCCAAGCTTTACCTGCACGCACGTACGAAGCGAAGTTTGATGTAAGGTCTTGTTGAGCGCGTTCAGCAGTCTAGGTCATGCAGTTGCTTCGTCACAAGCCATCCGAGCAATGCCCGTACATGAGCGTCCCCAACACTACCTCTCGTCGCTATAATTTAGACAAAGCACTGCATTAAATCCCTCCCTTGTCCGGAACGCCGTCAATGCAAACCGCCAGCTGGTGCCTTGCTTGCCCTTCTCTCCAAGCTCATTGTACTCTGACTCCCTGCGCTCACTGAGGCAGCAGGTTCTCCCTAACAGCGAACATCTTGGCACTGACATTGGCCGTGAAGCCGTCAACCTGCTTGCTGTATTGCTCCACCTGCTTCGCATTCAGCATGCCCTCCAACCGGCTGGGCTCCTGAGGCAGCTTGAACAGTCTCTGCCACTCGTCCTCGGGCAGCAGCGGCTGCTTGGCAACAGTTCGCTGAGCATTCTCCGCCTTGCGCTTGGCCTGCCATTGGGAAATCTTGGTCTGCTCGCGTCCAAGTTGTCTTTGGTAGAATTGGAAGTTGTTGAGATCGGTGTAGTGGGACTCGATGCTCTCGAGGAGAAGATCGCACGTCTTCTCAAGGAATGGATCGATAGCGACATCGAGGGCATCGATGGACGGATACAGGGGGGGCTTGACGGAGTCCCGCTTGAGATCGGCAAGCGAGTTGGGCTCCTCGATCTCGTCCTTGGAGGGCGGGGTGGGGATTTGATGGAGGAACGACGTGAGCAGGTGCGAGTTGTGGATGGTAATGGGGAGCTCGGCGATGATGTCTCGGAAAGAGAGCTTCGTCTTTTGGAGGCTGCTCAGATATTAGCATCGGGTAACCCAACGAGGCGGCTGCCGAGCGCGAACTCACTTCTCAGTCGTGAATTTGCCCTCCTTGTAGGCATTCATGAAGGTCGTCGTCAGGCGGAATGCTCTCAGCGTCAGGTTGCCCTGAGAGCTCTTGCTGGCGTCGTAGACGAGGGCCACGGTTCGGTCGTTGTCCTTCTGGTAGTGGTATTGGTTCTCGATGAAGCTCATGTTGACAAAGTTGCCCATCGTGGCGCTCGTGTACCATCCCACGTTGTTGGCATCCACGTTGACCTCCTTCAAGTGTCGGATCACCTCATTTTGGTAGGCCACGTTGGCCTTTTGTCGGGGGGCGGCTGCGGCAATCTGCGAAGCGTCGTTCTGGTGGCTGTCGGCGGTCGCGCCGTCGATGGAGGGAAAGGGGAACGTGTTGGTGACCTCCAGGAGTCCGTTCTGATCCATGCCAACAATAGATCCCGTCGCGGTCGTCGGGAAGGTCGAAGAGCAGTGCTTGGCGATCTTCATGATCACCTATCGCCATTGTCAGTCCCGAGTCGAGGGGTGGAAGGTTGAGGTGGGGCATTCGGAGCTCACCAGAGCCTCGACCTGGACCGCCTGGAAAGGCGCATCTTTCAAAGCGTCGGCCATATTTTCCGTATCGTCGGGAACTTTGCTCGGGTCGTGAACGCAAAGGAAAGGGCTGGCGCGAAGATGCGGCGGGATGCAATGATGCGAGATCGCCTCGTTGTTGGAATATCGAGCTTTTTCGCGTGCCCCATTTGTGGGCGTTGTGGGTTTGGGGCGGTGAGCCGCGGCAGAACTTAGTGGGGTGATACGGGAGCGTCCTGAGCGACGAGCAGCACAACGCATCCCAGTACCTCCTTTATTTGGGCCTCAGAGCTACCGTCACCACATCGAATAGGACGCACTTGAACTTTCACATATCCGAATTCATTCGTCATTAATTGAGCATACATCATCATTCGAAGCCGACTCCAGCATTCACCTTTGTGCCATCTGTGTCCCTCTGGCTCGTGGTCGGCCCCTTGTACAGTGACTGCGCTGTCCTTCAATGTCATCAAAGTCGCGCCTCAAACGCTCTCTATCGCTAAAATGATTCCCGCTATGATCTATACGCAAATTAATCAAGCCAGTTGGCACGAAGGCCATTTTCGCCTTGCCCAGCGCACGAGATGATGTTCCGCCGCCGCATGGCGACCGTTCTAGCCGCTTGTCAACTTCGCCGATCCGGCTCACTCGCTCCACGGAACGATCTCCCAGCTCTCAACATTGTCGCTAATCTTGAGACGGTGTTGATCGATTTTCCAGAATGCATACAAAGCCCGCGTAGAGCCTGCGGCTTTTCGATGCGCCGGGCCTCTGCCACCCGCCATGGCATCTTCGCGAGACCTCCAAACGCAAGTGGCGAGATTGCGCAGTTCCGAATCAGGGGAGCCGAACCAGTATCTGTTTGAATGTCAGCACATTCGATTCCGTTTCGAGATGCCAAGGAAGTTTCTTACTTCAGGAAGCCGCCGCTTTCTACAGCCTCGACATGGGCCGCCTTGTCCAGCTCACCGAGGTGGCTGTAATCGGTACTGGGCTTGATCTGGGATCGGAACGCGACGACGTAAAACGAGGCCTCTTTGAAGCTCTTCCCGGATGCCTTGACGATCTGCCGCAGTTCGGCGATGACCTCGGGCCAGTTGAAGGATTCGTTGTACAACGCAGTGGCATAGTCGTTTCGTGTTGCTGTCAGACGAGCCAGGGCCTTCGCCAGGGTGGCATTCTCAAAATCGAGCGTCTCCAGGTCCAACTGATGCTCGATCTCTGAGTACGGCGACTGAATGAGGAAGCGCTCTTCGGGCCAGGGGTCGGAACGCAAGGCGATGATGGCCTCTCTTTCCTTGGTAAAGGCGGGCACCTCTGCGGGAAGGGCTGTCTGCACCGCGGGGGTCGCCATGTTGACCAAATGGAATGGCTACTTCGATCGAGAAGTGAGAGCAGCTCGGGATGTGAGGGTCAAGAATCAAAGCTCTTCGAGGACAGGAGTTGAAGGTGAAGTGGCAAGTGGGTATGAGCTGGCGAGGTTACGAGGTTACGAACGGCTCTCCGAGGGCGACGCTGGAGCGACTTATTAAGACACGAAAGGCAAAAGAATGCCAGAAAACGACGGAACGGGCACACCGCCGGAAAGACGCAACAACTTATGAGTCGTCGCAGTAAGGGTCCAGCCAAGGCGAGCACGGCATCGATCCGACAATGACATGACTTGCGGCCACTCGTTGGCGCAGGAACCCGGTCCATGTCAGTGGGCCAGCCCCCGATCATTCCTAGCACGGATGAGGCGGTCGGGGGGCCGGATTTCGCAATCGCAAAATCTGCGAAGTCGACCACCTCACAGCAAACAGCGTTGGCTGTGCCATGTGCACTGGCCGGCCCGCAACGGCGTCCGCCACCGAGGGAAGACGCCACCAACAGACGGCCACCGGCTCTCGCGTATTGAGAGCTGATGGAAAGCTTTACCATTGCAATGCGTAAATACAAAACTGCAGCGCCCAGCGAAACACTTCCAGGCGTGCTGTGCTCTCTGCCGGCCCTTGTTGCTTGCGTGCTCGGAGGATTTGTTATACGAGGGTTCCGGGGGAGGGGCGGACCCCAGGATCGACGTCGGGCGGCTAGCGCAACGCGCACGACTAAAACCCCTGGATGACACCATCACACCATCTCAACCTAAAACGTTTTGACTTTGACAGCCGGATCCTTCCAGGCGGAAGCGGTACTCGGTCATCTGCTGGTCTCGATTTTTGCACCTCCCTCTTGCTAGCGCCAGGAACCCCTTGCAGACATTGAACAGGAGGTGGATTTATTGGCCCTCAAGACCTTCGTGGCTGTCCCGTCCTTTGAATCTCGTGTAAGCCTCGTACGCCTCTAGAGCCGCCAACCAATATTATATCCCGTCCTGGGCAGCATGCCCGTTTGGGCAGTATTTAGTCACGCGGGGCAACCCGAGATTTCGATCTGGAACTTTAGCCGAATCACTAATTTTCGAAGCCGTCAAAACAGCATGCCTTATTCCCGTGAAGGACCTACACAGCATATGTAAGCTTGCTGTCATCTATAAACCCTAGAGCTCAATAGAGCTATCCCGATCTAGCTTCTTTCGCCTCAACCAAAGCTTTGCTGCGTCGTACGTTCCAAGATACAGCGAGCTGCCCAACGCCGTCCACCCAGACCGGAACATACCTCCGCGGAAGAATCCAACAACGCCTCTCTCTCTGTAGACTAATCGCACAATATCCATGCTTGACTTTTTGCCCTTCTCATCACCCGCGGTCAGCATCATGCGTGTCTTGACCACGTCGCTCGGTGTCGTCACAAAGGCGGCCATGGCGCCTGCGGTTCCAGCGCTTGCGCCGGCGATCAAGCCCGTCTCCAGAACTTTTCTGGATTGGTCACTTCGTCCTTCCAGTCTTGATGCCCACAGCCGCGACCGAATGTGCTCGAAAATAGGAAATTGCAAGGCGGTGAATGGCAGGTTTCGCGCGACCAGCGCCGTGTAACCCGTGAATAGGCGGCGCGCCGCACCGTGGCCGGCGAGCTGACGAAACGCTTGCAAAGATGTCGAGCCATGGGAAGCTCCTGTTGTGGCACCTTGCCGCAGCATCTGCGCATTTTGTTTTACGACTTCAGCCGGCGCTAGGACCAAGCACGATGCCATCTCGGCCACCGCTGATGCCGACGAGTGCACGAGGGCTTCGGGAAGAGGCAACGCCTTCGCAAAGACATTCTTCGTCTTTTCGTACGTCGAAAAAAAGAGACCGGCTACCGGTTGTCAGTATTCGATGTCAATTTAAGCTGGTTGTTACTTGGTCGTTGACGTCCAACTGACCTGCCGGGAGCGTGGCCAATACAACGCTGCCAATGCCTTGGTATAGGCCACGGATGGCCAACGCCTTGCTCTTGGACCCTTCAGCGTAGGTCTTGATGTAATCTTGGCTTTGGTATCGCGTCTTCAGCGTATCGAGCGGGTACACCAGGACATCAACTGTGAAGGCCGCCACTGCGCCAGCCTATCCAAACATGGTGAGTACTTGTCCAGAACGTACGCTTAGCCGGCAAGCGCGACATACCGCATAAATATCCATTCTTCCTTTTTATTCAGGGCCGGCGGGCGTCTTCATGATGGACGGACCAAACTCGCTGTCATATTTGGGAGGGCTTTCTGGTGATTGTGAAATGTCGATGATATCAGCGTTGCGGATGACATCATGGCTGAGCACTGTAGCTTGTGCCCGGGCACTTACCGCGTTAGGCAATTGCTGTGCCAATTGGCACACTTGGCGCTCCCGACAATGTGCACTAACACCCCCCGTCTTTTAATGGCCAGATAAGTGGTCATGTCCCTCTCCGTCGATTTACTGACTAAAGTCCATAGAAGTCATTGTGCTGGAGAATTAACTGTATATAATCGTATATATCGATGCCAGATGTCAAATAACGGCGACCGTCAGGTCGTCCACCTTGACAGACAGGTCTGCGCTGATGCCGACGCTGAACCACTTTTTGCTCTTGAAGTTTGAGGGGGGAAGGAGGCGCGAATAACTAGCAATGACAAGGCAGCAAAGTGCTATAGAGCTTGGAACGGATTGGCGGAGAAATACGGATAGCACCACCAAGAAAAGATGTTCAGCTACGCTTAGCGAATGAAGAGGCGGTCAAATTATGACAAGGTACAATGCCGCTCACATGGGATCTCCGGTCAGCAGTCCCTGGCTAGCACTAGGCCCTTTCGCTGCCCGCCGTGACTGGACATTTGAGGCCGAACTGCTCGGTATAAGGCAGGCTTCGGAGGACAACCAACATTGTCACATTCGGACCATCGTTGCTAGACCCCTCACTTGAGCAGACGTCAGCCCGACATACATTCGGGCAACAGACCGCCATCCGATATGGGAACATTCACCAACCCTCTCGTGCTCGAGCCGGCCACTGCGGAAGATGTGCCTGCCATTACGGAGATCTGGTTCGCGGCCTTTAAGCAGCCGGTGATTGGGCAGCTCTTCCCCGACACGCCCGGCATGCGCCAGTGGAATCGGGACTGGCACCTTGGCAACATCCAGAAGCCCAGCTTCAGGTACCTGCGCGTGGTCGACAACGACGTGAAGGACGAGCAAGGCCTGCCGCGGCTCATCGCCTTTGCCGCGTGGGATCTGGCCATGCCTGAGGAGCGAGGTCGTCGCTTCCCGCCGTGGCATGCCGACTCGCCTCACCAGGCATGTGACGACTTGATTGTGGGGCTGGAAAGTGAGAGGAAGCGTGTCATGGGCGACGTGAAGCATTACTGTACGTAACGAGTCTCCCGTCTTCCGCCCCATGTTATTTTCCGCCCTATGTTATTTGAAGAGGTGTTGGCTAACTTCTGGGACTAGACCTTGATACAGTCGGAACCCATCCAGACTATCAGGGGCGCGGAGCTGGCTCGATGCTTGTAAAATGGGGCTGTGATCTAGCTGATAAGGATGGTGTAGCTGCCTACGTGGACGCCAGCAAGGAGGGTGCATCCGTTTACAAGAGACACGGCTTTGTGGATTTCAGCCCGCCCGGCTCTGAGGTCGCCTCAATGGCTCGCAGCAAGAAATCTACATGAGCGGTAGACATTTATTTCCGGTTCGCAGGGAAAGGGTGGCCGCGGCACTGTTCCACCAGACTTGGACTCTCAGAGTTCTCCAAGGGGTTCGCGACTGCTAGAGAAGCAAGTTCTTCACTGACCTGCATGCATCACATGGCTCTGTAGCATAGCAATTTACATTCTATGAAAGCTGATAGAGAGGAAGCAGACCATCATGTGATGGACGGGACTTTGTGACAGAATAAGCTGCCTTCTTGATGCTGAAGCAGACTTTGAGCATGGGTATATCCTTTACGGAAGTGTGCATCCAGCTCTTGCGATCTGGATTTACCGCCATATTTCCCCCTGTGGTGACCCCTACAGGGAAATTTCAACAATGGGTCCCTCGTAGACGTGGCGTGCACGGAAGATGTAATACAAAATAGCAAAGAACATGGCACCGCCGATGGCCAGGATGCTCCAGTTCATTTCCGCGACCGTCGGATCCATCGAGGACGGCCAGAAGCTGAAGAAGACGATGATGGCGATGTATATGATGGCGTAGCCGTTTATAATACTGCCCATGATGCCGGGGCAGCGAAATGGTCCCCAGACAAGCTTCGCGCCGGGCACGTTGATAATGTTGTCGTTGCCGTCGTTGTACAGGGAGATGTCACCGCGAACTCGGCGAATGAAGAGCAGCACAGAGACCACGAGGTAGGATAGGTAGATGCCTGATATTGCCATAGACACAATGTCCTCCATGGCGACGTCGGAGCCGATCCTGATTATGGCCAAAAGCCAAGAGACTGTCACAGAGATCAGGATAGCGGGAACAGGCAACTGCCTGGAAGTGGATACCTGTTTTGTGGGAAGCGTTAGATAAGTTCATGAACAACTGAGGCTCCTGGTGAGAGATGTTCCCAGGTTCATGCTTACCCGACTCCACCATCGCCACCCTGGAACTCCCCTATCTCGTGAAAAGGACCAGAGTTGGCGAGAGGCGGCAGCCAGGAGGCCCATGACCGCGAGGACGTAGATGACGATGACAATGGCGGACATGGCCAACGAGCCTGGCACCGAGTTGGTCGCTTCCATGAAGATTCCCATGTAGGCATAGCCAGTGATCTTGCCCAGATTGCCGCCAAGATCGGGGCCGGCGCAGAACATCATGGCAATCAAGATGCCGAATCCAAGGCATCCATTTATCCCAACGCTAAGCATGAGGGCTTGCGGGATAACCTTGGACGCATTCGCGACCTCTTCCGCCATCTACTCGGAGGGCTCGTCAGGAGAGGGTTCGCGGATGGGGGCCAGAGTCAATGGCAACAACTCACGTGGACGGCGCCATCAGCTCCGCCAAAGGCGAAGGCACAGGTGGTCATGCCAACGAACCAGGACAGCCCCTGCGTCTTGAAGCCTCCTCCGTTCTGGAAAGACAGGAAGACCTGATCTGCTGTGTTGTGCTCGGCCATGCAGACGAGCGGGATTAGCACGCCAAAGAAGCCGGCGATGTGCAACACCAGGAGAGCCACCTCGGCGCGGGGCAGGACCTTGCCGCCGACCAGGTTGATGACCAGTGCCAGACTGATCGAACACCAGCAGATCAGCGTCGCCTGCCAGGGCAACGCATCATACGCGTCGTTGCCCAGCTTCGCCGCGCCCTGAATCATGGTTCCTGTCAAGAAGGCGCTCGCGGCGAACGCAGTCTGCCAACCGAGCAATGCAAACCAACCTATGGATCCAAGGGTCAGCGGTCTGGAGCCATTCTTCCTCCTGTGCGCGAGCATGAAAATGACCTGTAATGAAACTAATGAGCTTCATATGTTTGACCGGCGCAAGCATGGCAGCCCAGTGGTACTGGCCACCAGCAGTAGGGGCCCTGGTTCAGTAGTCAACCAGTGCAATATTCTGACACCAAGGTAATAACGCAGAGGAGCTCCATACATCGAGGCCAACTCAGCCAGAACCACGAAATTGGCAACGGTGCCAATCCAGCCGAAGATGTAGGCGTAGATGGCACCGCCAGAGCCGCCACTGGTAGTGCCTGTCAGCGGGAGTCACGGCAACGATGGGGCAGCGAAGCGCCCGAGGAGGTACAGACTTTGCAAGAGGGGAAGTGAAGGTGCTGAGAAATCGCGAACGATTAGCCATATGAATCTATTGTCGACACTTGAGGCTTGGCACCATCCCCAACTTACCCGAGTAAGCCCTCCCAAGTTCCCAAAATGGTGCAGCTGAAGCCGACGATAGAGAGGATGCCAAAGTTTCGCTGGGGATATGGAAGGAGGGCACTGATCAGCAGGTCTGGTCCGACAATTCATTCCCCTTCTGACCCCGCTCCTCATGCTCTTGTGGCGGAGGCCGTGGTCGTGACTTTACCTTGAGGACAGGCTTCTTCCCCATACGCTGGAGGTGCACATCGTCACGGTTGCACACCGAATCATCCAGCTGAGGCGCTCGTACGGCTGGTCTCGCGATGGCGGAGCCTTGGCCCTTCAGTTCAGATGCCATAGCTCTGATTTCCTCTTGATGGATGAGTGGAATGGAGACGAATGGGATGAAGGGGAGCCGTTGAATCAACTACCTCGCGGTGGTGGTTCATCGAGCGGTACCCCGGATTAACAGCATGGAAACGAACGCAAGAACGGCAGACGCGGGCAAGAGGAAATTGTTTTATTGTTAGTGATTGTTCCGGTCTACTGAGACATGGGTATTGCGAGACCCTGCAGGCCTGTACTCCGGAGTGCTGCTTGTCTACCTGATAGGCTGTTGATGCTGATCGACAGGTCGCGCTTTGCCACTCCCAAGTCCGTCGACGACTTGCGATCAAGCCCGTAAGAGCTATTCCTTATCGTGCCATGTCGCATACTCGATCCACCTCGTCCAGGCAGTCTGCGTGTCAAGGTCATTGGGAGCAGCCGGGGTTCTGGTCGATGGTAGCACGGTAATGTCGCATTGCTATCGCCGAGCGATGCGCGAGCAGGATGGCGGGGAGCTCGCGGCCCCGCCCATGCCCGCCCCGGGCCTACCCTAGCCTGCCTGGCTGCGCCGCTCCCGGGGAGTTTCAGCGAACCTATCGTCTCTGCGGTCCCGCTTGATTTGCCAGCCGGCGCTTTTGGCTAGCTATGATAACCCCACTTTGCCCACCTGATCCACACCAATGAAACCGACTTTCGTCTGGGTCAACAGCTCCACTTAGACAGCCTTCATGTAATAAAATAAGCAGTAAATATATCACTAAGCGTGGACAACGTGCCGGAGTGGTTAACGGGTATGACTCGAAATCATATGGCTTAGGCCGCAGAGGTTCGAATCCTCTCGTTGTCGTTCTTCAATCAAGATCATCAGGGGTCTTGACGTGGGAGTTCCCACGAACTAATTTTTTTTTTCCTTTCCTCCGTTTCATCCTCAGAAGGAGGGAACGAGCTTTCTGGACTGAATGTGCTTGCCTGCATTGCTTTCTAGCATCTCAATTCCCTTTGGAACTCGGATCGTGCGGGCGTCAGCACCTTTCGGTTACTTACACGACGGGAGCGCCGGTGGGCCTTTTTCGCGCATCTACCAAGCTGTTTCTATGCTCGTACGAGTCCACGTTGCTCAAATCACGATTTCCTGCTAGTAGTAGGAGATCCATTTTACAATTCCTTCACCGGTATTGCTGCTGCTGCGTTACGCATACTGCTCTGATTCCGGATTGAAGTAATTACATACCCCTGTATTATCAACACTACGCGTAGAGTATCGAGGCGGCAACTAAGGTAATGGTAATCTTCTCTTGTTCCTCACCAGGAGATCTCCTGCGGTCCATTCATCAGCTGTTTTATCAACTCCAGCATCTTCTTAGAAAAGGTGCCGCGCAAGACCTTGTGATCGAAACCCCGGGAAAAGTTGAGTGTGCTCGTTTGAAGAAAGAATGCAGAATATATGGTACAGGCAAATGAGCGAACACTGGGCTTTGCCATATTCAAGCGCACTTATGGCTCTTCCTCGGGCTTACGACACCGTTTGCACGCGTGACCGGCCCCAAATATTGAGCTCTACTCTTCCCACTCCTCTCCCATTTCCATTCCTGCAACAACAACACCAACTCTCCAACACCCCAGTAGGTCAAGCCTGCCACATCGGGTCGTCATGTCCTCTTTTAGCGGTTGACTTGTTGTGACGTTCTCTCGCGTCGCACCTCCATATCTCTTCAAACTCAATATTCCTTGCGCTGCGTCTCGGTTTTCTCGTCGCCGCCATGCCCAGAACACATCCATTCGCCAAACGGGGAACCAAACGTGATACGCCTTGCCATAGATGCGTTGACCGAATGTCAGAGGGTTATAACATCGGGCCCTGTTAGAACCAGGCCTGTGAGTTCGTTCCGTACCTGCGCCGCCTTTTTTTGCTAATCATGCGTAGCGGTCAAATCCACGGCTTGTTGGAACTGCTTTATACGCGGCCGCAGTTGCGAGCCTGTGAGTCGATATTCTCCCTCTTTTAAATCGCCGCTAAGTCGTCTTGGTAGATTCCCGAGGCTGCAGTTCCTGCGGCCCGTGCCCTAGAGGAGTTCTGCCATGAGGGTGAGACACATGATAATACCAAGGTAACGTCACCTGAGGTGTGCTTCCTGTCTGGCTTTGCCGCTGACCTTTTCCCAGTTCAAAAAGGTAGCTGAAGCTGCCCGTCAAGCTTACGCCACTGCACGAAAGTCACTCAAGCAGTCCGGTGACGTCTCGCTGCCGGCCAAGAACACTGCCGACAACAGTGAAGGCCTTCGCTTGCTGAGCAGCATTGACCGCACCCTCCACTCATTGCAGGGTGACTTCGGAATATTTATTGATGAGATAGCCTCTCTTCGAGACAAAGTTGAGGAACTGCAGGAACGACGCAAAGCCCCTCCCCGGCTCCCGGCTCCCGCCCCATCTCCAGCTGCGTCTCCAGCTCCATCTCCAGCTCCAGCTCCCATTCCTGCAGCACCAGAGACGCGAGCCGATCGACGAAGCTCGAAGATTAGTCGATCTGTAAAAAAGATCCGCAAGCTGCCATTGTCTGAAGCTGTGATTCAGCGACTCGTTGAGCAGGTCATGGAGAATCATCCTGACCATGAAACGTGACGCTTCTATGGCTGGGTCGTTACGAATACCTTGCAGGTGCTACCTGGGGGTACTTGGCTATTTTGAAACGATGGGGTGTTTCTGGTAGGCTCCAGACTGTGCCCCTACCGCTGGAAAAATCTTTCGTTGAGGTCTGGAAGGGGATTTTCGGCGAGGGACACTTGTAGCTATGATTGATGGATGAAACATTCGGTGAGGTTGAATGGATCAAGTTCGCTGAACAGGGCAAAAAGAGTCAAGTAGCCTCAGATACTTAATTGTCAAGGGGATTCCTTGCCAGATTTTGTTACGCAGACTTTATGATACAGACTGAGTTGCCTCACGCAAGGTAGTTGTCATGCCGAAGCCCTTCGCCCTTGCAATGCCGTCACCGCCTTAGGTTTGCAAACGCACCTGTCGATGAGCATCCATCCTACAGTCGCTCTGGCCTCGCTTACACTTTCGCAGCCAACGAACTTTGATTCGCTTGATCATTAACTGCATAGTCAAACAAACCACGCCCTTTTCCAGCTTGATGTTGCCATCTGCATATGCCCGCTTTATGCCGACTCCAATCATAGCGCAAGCAAGCCCAAGTGCTCGCGTTGCGCTTCTATATGAGTAGTAGTAATAGTCTATCATGCACCCGTCCCGTTTTCAATAAAACAAATTACAGCTTGCTCTTCATGCTGGCCGAATCTTCAGAGACGACGGCGACAACCACGCAAATGTCGTCGACCTTGCCGCCGCGCCACTGTTCTTGAGGATAGTACTTCTGAACCTCCTTGGCGAAGGGTCCATCAATTTTGGTGTTGATGCTGGCGCTCTTCGCGCCGGCGACTAGCTCCGTGGCCAGCAGGCTCTGCAATGTCACGGCCTTTTCCAGCCGCCCGTCGGCTTCGCTTCCGGGGATGCGCGACGTGGTGAGGGAGTCGATGGAGTCGGCAACGCGGACGCCGCCCGCTTTCGTCATCTCCCACGCTCCGCTAGAGACCATGACGCGGCTGGCGATGCGCAGGATGTCCTGGTTGAAGAGGTTGTCCAGGACTCCGTCAGTTGCTAGGATGAGGATGTCGCCGTGCCGCAGGTAATGCTGCGAAACATCGGCGTCGCGTGGCAGATCGCTGAGTTGAGCGCCGCCAAAGGCCGCCATGCGCGCCGCTAACCGGGGCGGGATGAGGGAGAGCTGGAAGGGGGTGTTGAAGGCGTGCGTCTGCGGATCCGAGTAAGCGTTGACAGCGTTGAGCCGTAGTTGCAGGAAACCAGAGTCGCCCAAGTTTGCCACGTCGAGCGTTCCATCCGATGCTGCTATCGCGACACACGCCGTACTGCCACCCGCATGCAAGCTCCTGTCGTTGCATACGGCGTCGTAGCCATTCTGCATCAACCTCCGCGCCGTAAGTGTCGGGCCGGCTGCCGAGTCGTGCTGATATGCAGAGTCGGCCATGTAATCGCACAAGCCGTGTGAAAAGTCGGCCGGGTCGACGCCAGAGTCTACCCACCCGCCCACGCCATCAGCAACGCCAAACGCGACGGCACCCGAGTCGTTGACGCGGCTGACGAAGAATGCATCGTGGCCGGAGTCGGGGCGCGAGGAGGGCCGGCGATGGCGGGGAGGTTGGATCCGGTTGTAGGGGTTGAAGTGGAAGACGTGGGTCGAGGGGTCGTAGGGGCGGTCTTTGGCGATGAAGGAGGAGGCGATGTGGTAGGAGAACTTGGATGTCGTCGGCGCGGCTGAGGAAGAGTACGGCGCTATCGTTTTCGGCGTGCCGGGGTTGTGGAGGAGCGGCGCTGAGCGAGCCAGCTTGGTGCCGTGTGGTAAGGGGGATACTGAGGACATGTCAGACGGGCTGGCTATCGGACGATGTGCCGCGGCCGGATACGAACCTTTAAGCGTAGATGCTCGCCATGGTGTTGAGGCGGCAGCCCTGGCGCAGGACGCGGCCATGCGGGGCACGAATCGATGCGGAAGGGTCGCGATGGTCGCAGCAGGGCGTGGAGCTTGGCAAGGAATGACTGTCTCAGAGCTGTGGTCGCCAGTCAGTTCTCGGACGCGCAAGATCGGCGCGATCGCATTGCTGAAGTCAGAGCGTTGGAAGCCGTTGGTGAGAAAATATGGGAACCCATCACCGGCGGCATCCTGGGAGGTGCGACAGTAGTGCTGCGCCCGGCAAGACCCCCAAAGACCCCCTACCCTGCGGCGGCGGCCGCTACGCTACAGCGGAGGAAGGTCTCTGGGCGACGGAATTGTTCCAGACCAACGCTACCTTCCTTAAATTTACATAATAACTCCGAACCCCGAGACCTCAGTGTTACCCGCAGATGCCCCGGTCCTCACCACACGGTCTCGACGTTGAATCGTGGGTTTCATGCACTTTGATTTGCTCATAGTTCATCAGGTATGTCTTTGCATAAGCGAATACCCACGGCCCTGGAAGGACTCGAGGCCATCACGCGCCCGTAAAGTTCCCGCCATAGTCAACGCGTCATCCCTGGTCGTCTTACATGTGGTGCGACTTCCGGTTGATCCGTGAGTCGGTTTGCTCGCCTCCATGCTGCGATTTGCTCTATCTAAAGCCGCTGGTATCCACGATCATGCTATAGATCTGGACACTCAGCAAGCATTGTGACATTGCAGCATGCAGCTTTCAATTTTCAACGTGCATATGCATGGAGGCGTAGACTTTCCGGGATCCCCTTGCCCCTTGACGGCTGGCGTGCATGACATACCGCCGACGGCCCGGCCACGATCTGTTATTAGCGGTGGGAATGTAAATTTTCGTAAGCCGTAGAGTTACTATTATGCTTATTGAACTTGGGCCTTGCATGGGGATGTACTAAGCAGCCAGGGCATTGCTCACTCAAAAGTCTGATCTTCGTTCGACGACCTATCAACTCTGGCTGGGCTGCGTTTTTGAACCCGTCAGCGCCAAGTTCAGCTCCGAATGGACGAGCATAGGCCAGAAATACATTCTAAAGGGCCGAAGAAGTTAATTATTGACTTGTCACGTTCTTGCCTTGAATCCCCACCGCCTCGAGTGCATTCCTCGCACTTTATGCTTGAGGCCTCTCAGCGCGGCAAAGGTTCCTGTTCTGCTCTGTACATGCATGCACGACAGGCCATAGCTACAGGCCTCCCTTGCTGCATGTCTTGTTTTATACGCAGAATAGATGACTTTGCTCTTCCGGAGGATTACTATTGGCAAACAATTACTTCATTTCTAAGAGCTCCATCTCCAAAGTGCCACTGTATGCATATCCTACTTGTGAGGTTGCACCACGGACAACGCCGGATCTGGTTACTTCTTGGAGATGGTTTCCACTGTGCGGATCGTACGTTGGAAGATACCTGTAAGCGGCAGGCATATCTCACTTGGAGAAGGAAAGAACGGGTATAAAAGGACTGCATCGCGGCGCCATTATCTTGGTCTGGCACTCGCATTGTCACCAGTCAGCGCAGCACCAATTGCCCGCAACGTCCCTCAAAAACACGTTCTTAACGGAAATTAGACAAACTTCCTTTTGAATCCACACAAAACAAAATGCAAATCGTCGCCGGTCTCCTCATCGCCCTTGTTGGCATCGCCAGCGCCGTGCCGCCCAAGCCCACGACGACGAAGTGCATCGACGAGACCATCTGCATCGACGGCATCAGCGACTGCGGCAAACCGTGGGGAGGGTAAGCCCTACTTTGTATCTTTTCTCGAATCTATCACGTACTTACGATCGTCAGCTGCTACAACCCGTGCTCTCAAAAGTCACCTACCCCAGCCCCCTGCACGACCAAGCCGCCTCCTAAGCCAACTTCCACCGCCAAGACGGACGACTGCCGCACGCGTACTATTTGCATTGATGCGATCAACTCATGCGGAATTCGCTACGGAGGGTGAGTTTCTATGCTGCTGTTCGCGTCCAGAGTGCCGTCGGGCTAACACGAGATTTGCCAGGTGTGTCCCGGACTGCAAGCCATACAATATCAAGACGCCGACGTGCCCGGCTACGGTGACTAAGACGGCCAAGGACGGCTACATGACCGCATGGTAGAGAGAGGAAGGTTACATGACTGCTCGGAAGGAGTCCGGCGGCGAGATGGCCATCTACGAGTCCGATGGCGATAGAATGACTGCGTGGGCTCCGCGGCCAACTCAGTAATTTGCCAATCTTTGCCAACAATAACTTTGACGAGGTCAGTGCCCCTGATGGTGGTGGATGAGAAGACACAAAAACTTGATTGCTTCATCGATTCCATCTGTTGGTGGCTGGCATGGATGGAGGGTTTCTACGCCTAATAGATCCACGGTTCCAGAAGAGAAAAGAAACTGCCAGATAGAGCCCTTCCCCGATAAATTGACTAAGCAAAGCAAAGCAATACTCTAGCTTAAGTGGCATTGCAGCGTGCTTCAATAATACGCATTGCGGCTGGGAGTGGCACTTCCGCCGTACTCTGTCGTAGTTCCAGGGTAGGCCCCAACAGGCGCAGACGGTGGCCCGCCTCGGACTTCGTCATCCGAGCTGACTTCGTCGCCCAAGTCGTCATAGGCATCAGGAAGTGACCGCATGGCCTCAAGGACGTCTCTGTCGAGAGCTGGGGGCTGGTAGGGCTGAAGCGTGAATATCTCTCGGCCTGATGGCATTTTGGTCAAGAGAGAATTGACAGGGGGGATGAGTTGTGTGTTCATCTTGGCAAAAGAGTGAGCATGAATTGGACAGACGATTGCATTTCAAGTTGACTTACCGTGTCATTGATTTTGTTCCACTTGGCATCCAGAAGCTCGAGGATTCTCATCTCCTCAAGTCGGCCAGCATCACCACCCCAAGATGTCTCTTTTTCAATGCGTCGGTCCTCTCTTTTTTCGGTCAGATCTTTTTTCAATCGACTGAAGCTTAGGCCCCTCTTCGTATCCCGGTCCTTGACCTCTACTCCTAGGGCATTGAAGCCAGCGCGAAGCCAGCCGATACCCTCGGCCGTGTTTCCATCCATCTCGGCGTGAATACCAAAGAACCTGCAGGCTTTCGCACGACATGTCCGACGTAAATCTTCCACGTATTTCAAGAGATTCGGGTCAGCCTTGCCAGTGTTCGATCCCGCCTGGAACAGCGAGGCTGCCTTCGCAGCGTGGTCAGACGCTGCCAGACACAACCGAGCGTTGAGGTGAGCCTTTGTCTTAGCTATGTCCGGTGATTTGAACATCCACTCCTTGTCATTCTTATTCCTGTCTTGCGCGACGGCTGCGGGATACGAGTCGTCTTTGGTGACTGCCAAGAGCGTCGCCTCCGCCAGTGTCAGGGATGACAGCGCGCGGGCTGTGGTGGGAGCAACATCAAAGCACGGAGGAGTGGAGGGGATCTTCTCACCCCGGCTCGCCAGGTAGTCGTATATAGACGCCGCATCGAGTAAATGCTTGTTGGCATTTTGAATCGCCGCTGTCCTCTCCTTGGATGCGACGAACTCTCCGATCGTGGCATACAGGGGCTGGAGTATTGATCTCGCCGTCGAGATGTACGCAAACCCCAGCGTCGATAGGACAAAGAAGATTTCGTACTCCAAAGAAGTGATCTTGACCCGGGGTCTTTCCCGTCCGGGCACGATGTCGCCTGATAGCGTTGGCCTCCAGCTGATAGACGGGGCCGATTTCAGGACACAGTGGATGCTCTCGCCTCCCGCCAGAGCGCGAGCGTTCACGCCCGCGTCAACGGCCAACAGATAGGGTATGTATCCGTCGAGACTAGATATCACAGTGGCAATGCTCCCTGTGCGCGCGGCCGGGGGCAGCCGCTTGTATTCCTTGAGGGCATCTCTAAGGACCCCACGTTGGGTGCTGGCATTGACGGGCAGCGACGGGTGAGAGTCGCAACTGAAGCAGGATGAGAAGGAGAATGCGGACGTGGTCGGGAGCACAAATGGGAATGGCATTTCGGCAGCTCAGGGACACGTCAAATATTGTCGCAGGTGTTGACACATGGCCACTCTCAAGACGGAACTGGCTTTGGGTGCCGCGCAGTCTTGGCCTTGGGTTCACTGGAGGCATGATCATTGGTTCACAGTGCCGCGTCTCAAACCCTCGCACCGATCTCTGCCGTAACGCGCAGCGAGGACAAACAGTACAATGCACAGTGCAGAAACCAAACCACTAACACGTAACGCTCCACCCCAATCCAGCCAGCTCCTGGAGCTCTGGCGACGCGCCCTCCAACACGCCTCGACGCTCACTCCGCCGGATCTGCCGCTCCATGCACATCGCGAGTCACCCCCTGACCCCGTTGATGCGGTGACAATGGTAATGGCGAATCCCTCACCGCACAAGCCCCGGCGCAAGACCAAGAAGGCTGGCAATGGCACCGACAAGCCCGCGCGAGCGCACTCCGAGACGCTGGTCCGCGCTCCAGCCTTCCCTTTGGCGGCGTTCCTTTGGCCCGCGCGCAGCTCCTCGTCCCAATGGGAGGTGCTACCGCTGGTGCTGATGGTAGTCGGGCTGTTCAGATGGGCGGCCGGCCTCTGGGGATACTCTGGTACGGGACACCCGCAGTCTCGCTTAACTCGCCCGCGACCTCAAAGCTGACAGCTATCATCAAGGTTTCCAACGGCCGCCCATGTTCGGAGACTACGAAGCGCAACGACACTGGATGGAGGTGACGACGCAGCTGCCCATGTCGCAATGGTACTTTCACGACTTGCAATGGTGGGGTCTCGACTATCCGCCGCTCACGGCCTACCACAGCTGGCTCATGGGCAAGATTGGCGCCTTCATCAACCCTGCCTGGTTTGCCCTCTTCTCGTCCCGAGGCTCAGACGATGCCACATTGAAGATATTCATGAGGGCGACTGTGATCGTCTCTGAATACCTCACCTACATCCCGGCCGCCGTGGTCTTCGTTCGACGATTCAGCCGGCTGCAGGGCGTGTCGACGTGGACCAGCTCAGTCGCTCTCGTCGCGATCCTGATGCAGCCCGCGACCATCCTCATCGACCACATCCATTTTCAGTATAACACGGTCATGCTTGGGCTTGTCCTTGCCAGCATGTCCAGCATGTTGGCGGAGCGATACATGTGGGCTGCCGTCTTCTTCGTGGCAGCGCTGGGCTTCAAGCAGATGGCTCTGTACTACGCCTTTAGCGTTTTCGCGTATCTGCTTGGGAAGTGCGTGTTTCCCATCAACCTCCCTAGGCTGTTCGGAATAGCTCTCGCCACCATCGTCGCTTTCGCTGTTCTGGTTCTTCCCCTCATCCTCGGAACCTTGTACGACAGGCACCGCGGCATCGACTCCCGGCCCGAGCTCGACGGCCCTCCTCTTCCGCTACCACTCTTTCCTTTCATTGTCCAGTATTTTGATACCCACTCCGCTTTTTATGCAGTTGTCGAGCAAATGGTTCAGATGGTACATCGCATCTTCCCCTTCTCCCGGGGCTTGTTCGAAGACAAAGTCGCCAACTTCTGGTGTGCTGCCAACGTCGTCATCAAGATCCGTCATTGGCCGACGGCATTACTCCAGAAGGCAGCACTGGGGGCAACACTGCTCTCGATCATCCCCCCGAATGTGATCTTGTTTCTGCGGCCGCGCAGAACGGCACTGCCGTTGGCTTTTGCCGCAACGGCTTGGGGATTTTTCCTGTTCAGCTATCAGGTTCACGAGAAAAGTGTCCTTCTGCCCCTGATGCCGATGACATTGTTGCTGGCTGGCCAGAATGGAATGACTGGCAATGTTCGAGCATGGGTTGGCTTTGCCAACCTGCTCGGCGTGTGGACTATGTTCCCTTTGCTGCGCCGTGTGGACCTAAGTGTCCCCTACGCAGTGTTGACACTCCTTTGGGCATACCTGTTGGGACTTCCTCCCGTGTCCTGGAGTGCGCCATTTGAGGTTCAAGGCGAGTCACTCAGCCTTCAGTGGGCCACAGCCTTGCTCCATGGGCTGTTCTACGTGGCCATGATGGCATGGCACGTGGTCGACGCATTCTTTCTCCCGCCGACCAGCAAACCTGATCTGTGGGTTGTCGCAAACGTGGGCATTGGAGCGGCCGGCTTCATGATTTGCTACTTGTGGTGTCTCTGGGAGCTTATACAGGAGTGCTTCGTGGTCCCGTCCAGAAAGACGGTGAAGGTGAAAAAGCTATGAAAGGTATTTGAGTCGGATGGTGTATTCTAGAGAGAACTAGAAGGCCGACTGTATCGTGCGGCCTGAAGGGAGATGCGGATTAAACCCACCATCTTTAGAACGTTCGATCTGTGACAGATCATTCCAGCTTCACAGCCACAGCCCGGTCAAGACCGGCTAGTTTTTTACAGCAATGCTGCTAGTCAACCTTGTCCCCTCATGTACGGACAATCTTGAGGCGGATCAAAGACCGCAGCTGGCCCTCTTAGTGTTATTGGGAAACCATCAGGGCAAGGCGATGGACTTCTCAATCGCACATGCCAGCAACTTTTACATGCCGACTCTACTACTTATTACTGTCGGCGCAAATCGGCAGGATGGGGCAAGAGGATCAACCACCAAGACCTTCAACAGGACCGATTGTGGAGCTTCGACCGGGTCTCATGTCACGCATCAATCAGTCGGAAGAAATCTTCGAAAAAGTACGAGTTGTCATTTCCATGGACAAGGTCTACAACGCCGACCGTATAACAGTCCGACAGCCCGTCCATGAGCAACCAGTCCTCCCACGTTCAAGACATGCAAGAACCGCAGCGCAACCTGCGCGCACCGTTTTCGAAAAAAATCGTGAGGCGTCGTAACCGTGCAGATTCCTGGCGAGAGGAAATCGCTTAGTCGAACAGACCGAAGCCCATATCCTCATCGGACTCCTCCTTCTCCTCGACCTTCTCCTCAGCCTTCTCCTCGGCAGCAGCGCCACCGGCGGCAGCGCCACCAGCGGCGGGAGCGCCAGCACCGCCCGAGGGGACGGAGGCCAGCTTCTCGGAGCCAGAGGCGATGAGCTGTTGAACCATGTTAGCATGCAATTCGTTCTGCTAAGCATTCGTTGCTTTGTCGGGGCGTTCGTACCTCGTTGACGTCCTTGTCCTTGAGCTCAGAGATGAGCGTGTTCAGGCGCTCATCGTCAGCCTCGATACCGACGGCGGAGAGGACGTCCTTGACATCCTTGGCGGACGGGGAGGCGTTGCCGCCGAGGTTGAGGAGGAGGTAAGCTGCGAGGTGCTTCATTTTGTTTGTGGTGACTGTTGAGGGAGGTTAGACTCGATCTTGAAGGGTGCGGCTGTGATGCCAAATGCGCGGCGGCGTCGCAATCGGAGCACTGCGGTTGAGCTGGGAGGAGAGAGACTCACAGTATGAGTTCGAGAGGAACACGAGAAATCAATCAATTTAACCGCGAGTTGGGCGGAGACTGAAGCCGTCGAGTTCTGGTTGACTGGTGATAGGCGTGACGAGGTTGAAAAGTTGCCAGGAGCCGCAGAAGTGGCAGGCAATTTTTACATCTGTGGGCGCCAAAAATGTGCTTAGGCGAGCAATTCTTAGGGCGGGGGGGCTCCGCAGGGTACGTACCGTTGACGACCCTTGCGCTTTTCGGCAGCCGCTACCGGCTCGTGGCTTTCGATGTCGCACCGCCACATCTCTTTTGCTTTCCTTATCATCACGTGCCCCCAGATCCTCGGGTATTGTGGCGCGTAAATGCCGGCCTTCGTCAACGCCCCCGGCGTGTGCTGGCCTGATTTTGGACCTGGCTCGATCACGTCTTCTACTCCTAGTCCAGAGTCTCTTCTTCCTGTCCTCTTCTTCTTTGTCAACTGCCGCAGCGTGCTCTTTTGTCTTGATTTCTTATCCGCCGGCACCCCCTGTTTGCAGCAACAGATCCACGCGAATCGAAGATACTGTCGCTGGGCACTCCGAACGAGTACTTCATGAAGGGCCAGTCTGCCCGCTGAAGTGGAGAGAGGGTACGGCAGGCTTCGCGACTCACCTGCTTGTGTCCCCGAGCTCAAGAAATCATCTGGATTCAGAGTGTCTCCGCTTGAGCAGGGCAATCACGATGCCGGTATGTTCGAAGCTTTCGCGAATGACGACTTGAAATGCAGTCAACTGACCACCTACTGTGTATTGCAGATCGGAGACCTCTTGGCTCAGATCTCCGGCGGAAAGCCTACTGCCACCTCTACAACTACCGCGAATCCTCGAGCCGACTCGCTACCCACCAAGCGAAAACCTAACGATGACCTGCGCCCCGACGTCTCCAAGACCCCCCGCCAGGGTAACCCACCACAGAGGCCGACCCAGGTATTACGCCCAGTAAGCGAGAAGCCTCCAGCTTCGCATATTCCGGCAGCGACAGTTGGAAATGGCGTAAAGGCGGGCTTGTCTTCTTCAAACAAGCCGGCCACCGCCACACCCAGGCCTTCAAAGTCCGCTCTCGGAAGGCCATCACCCCTTCCAACTGCCGCGTCAACGGCACCGAAAGCACCGCCGAAGAAAGGGTCTTTCGCCGAAATCCTGGCCCGCGGACAACGAGCGCAGGCAGTGATGGGTCAAGTTGGCAAGATCCAGCATAAGAAAGTCGAGAAGGGTGCAGTCAAGAGCAGGGACGAGGCTAAGCCGACCACACCGGTCAGAGGGAAAAGCTCTTCGGGATACACCGGTAGCTCTAAGGCTGCCCCGCGCAATGGTGCGAGTGCTCATGGTCCCGCAAAGAGGGACTCTCGAGACGCAGCCGTGTCTCGATCGAAGCCGGGAGCAGCCAAAAGCCGTGCTGAAGAGGAAGCTGCCGCCAAGACTGTGAAAAAGGCAGCCCTGGCCACCACTGGCTATACTGGCACTGCTCGGCCGAAGCCTGTAGACGCTTCAAGGAAGAGGGACGCTCCCCGTGGCGGCGCCCTACTCAACGCGCCCAAATCTAGACACGGCTCGTCGAAGTCGCGCTACGAGGACGATTATGACGAGGAGCTCGACGACTTTATCGAGTATGACGACGATGAGGATGAGGAGGGCCCACGCTACGGCTACGCCTCGGACGGATCGTCCGACATGGAGGCTGGCATGGACGAGCTCGACGTGGAAGAGCGACGAGCCGAGTTCCTGGCCCGGAGGGAGGACATTGAGGAGGAGCGCCTTGAGAAGACACTCAAGGCTGCCAAGGAGGACAGAAAGCGCAAGGCCCTCGCGGCTCTTCGCGCGGGGAAGCGCAGCTAGCGGTCGGCACGACGGCATGCGTTTTCCAAGATACCACGTTCGTCGCCCACACTGGCATCAGGGGAGTTGGAAGGTTCGCGGCATTATTCGCTCTACCGGGTTGTTTTGAGTCATTAGCGACGGAGTTTGCCTTTGTGCATTTGGCTTTGCGATTCACGACTTCTTCTGCCCACCCACTGGACGGATGTAATCGGAGCCAAGGGGGTTCATGAAAGGTACATAGCCACATGGTAGCGAGTCGAAGTTGTTGTCAAATTGGTATGTTAGTGCAAGCTTCACAGATGTTGCCATCCTTGCAACCTGCCTTCTCCGTCCCGCTTAAACGTTGTCCTATTCATACAAGAGTCCCTACGATGGGCTCAACACCTTCGGCCACACTCAACCCATACTCAGATACTCTACAGCGGCCAGCGTGTAAAAATGACTCCTCCACAAATCGCATAACAATGGCGCTCATCACTTGAGACGCTAGACAATTTGAAATGACTTCGAAACCAAGTCCAGGTTATCCCGTTCACGATCAGGGCAGATCATCGCTCTTGGACTGCTTGCCGTTCGCGCTGCCGTAAGGCTGCAACAGCCAACCCTGGTAGTGCTCGAGTCCCTGGCTGCTGACACTATTAGCAGTAGGGATGACGGACGGAGGCGGGTTTCGACGAGAAGTCCCGGTCTCTCTCTTAACGGGCGGCTCGGGTAGGGAAGCCGGAGCTGCTGGCAACAGGCTGGATCCCGACGCGGGCTTCTTGCTATTGTGACTCTCCTCTTTCCCGTCAAGGTCCATAGCATCGCCCTTCTCGGGCTGAGCCACCCGCTTCATGACGCCCTTCTCGCGGAGGTATTGGATGGACTGGAGAATGGTTAGATCCTCCTGCTCCTTGTCGTTCAAAATGAGGCGCTGCTGGATCGTCATGCGGCCGTCGTTTGCCTCACGCTCCTTCATTGCCGATTCTCTGACCTCTGGATCGTGGACGAAGCGGCACTTGCCCTTCTTGCCACATGTGCCACCAGTGGCGTAGTATTTGCAGTGCCTTGACACATCCGCTTTCTTTGCAGGAGGCGGAGGGAGTCCAGCAGTTTCAGTCCGAGAAGACATGACTTCGGGCTTCTCGTCATCTGAGGACACTTCAGAAGGATCTCTCATCTCGTCGCCTTCATCGCCTTGCTCTCGCTTTCGCTTGATGGACGACTCAACCTTGCGAAGCTGCTTCCGAAGCTTGTCGGCCTGCTTCTCCAATGAGGCAGCCTTGTCCTCGTCCTTTCGTGCCAACTCGGCAGCTTTCTTGGCCTCAATGCGCGCCTTTGTTGGGAAATTCTTCCTTCGCTCCGCCAAAAAGGCAGTGACGTCGTTAATCCTAGACCGAGTTAGTGATATGATGGCCGAACATCATGCAGCCTGATGTGCTTACTGCAGGGTTTCGGCGCCGATGAGATCAACGAGAGCTTTCTCCTCGCCTTCGTCGTCCTCTGATTCAGATTCCATACCAGGGGTCAACCCAAGCGTATTGGTCTTGCGCTTCTTCTTCTTACCAACCGACGGGGACTCGGTCTTAGTCTTGGGGTCTCCCCCATGGCCCTGCTTGTGATTATGGGGCTGGTGATGGCGTGCTCTGTCGCCGCCGTGATGCTGGCCGCCTCGTCCACGCGCTCCATCCCTGTGCCCTCCGCCTCGGCCACGACGGTGGTACTGACCACCATGATGGGCTTCCTGGTGGTGTGGCGCGGGGGGAGCCGGTGGTGCAGAGTAGGGATACGGCGCAGGGGGGTAGTGGGAAGCACGAGGGTCATGAGGGTACGGCTGGCCATAGTTGACGCTAACTGCCGCTGCCGGCTCATGCTCGTAGCCTGGACGCATGGAGGCGCCCAAGTGAGCATGCTTCGATCCGCCTCGGTCGCCGTAGTCCCCACGACCGCCTCGGCCGCCTGCGTAATGGGTATGCTGAGGTGCGCCTTGAGGGCCCCAGTGGGACACAGGCGGCTGCTGCGGAGGGGGCTGGTAGGGGTTTCTGTACTGCTGCGGCGGACCATACGACGGCGGCTGGGAGTATTGCGAAGGGGCATACGGCTGAGGTGCATAGTTTGGGTGGTAGTTTGCTGGAGAGATTGGTGCGGGAGCATGAGGATGCGCGTTGGGGGGTTGCGGCGCATGGCCATGCTCGGGCGCCCATTGCTGAGGATGAGGCTGATACGCGACAGCAGAAGGATGCGAGGAGGCACCGTAAGGAGCCTGGTTGTGAGGCGGATACGGCTGCGCGGCGTACTCGTAGGTGGCTTGCGGAGCAGGAGCAGGAGCATGAGCAGAGTGATGATCACTTCGACCACGAGAGTACTGACCCCCGCGGCCGCGAGCACCGGCTGCTCCTCCGCCACGACTGTGGCCGTGATGGGAGTAAGGGGCAGACTGGCCGTAGCCAGGGTAACCTCCAGATGCCGATGGAGGCGGAGGCGGCGGTGCGTAACCGTAGCCCGACATGGCTCCTGTGAGGTGTGGACTCGTCGTGCGTTCGGCAGAACACTTGTCTGCGATTCTTGCGAGTCGGTGATGGTTACTGGGTGCTTGACTTTCGGCTAAGGCGCAACAACGACAGTGTCGAAGGCAACACAGACGAGGATCGACACCGGGCGGCCACTGGGGCCTTCCTGTAGACGCGAGGCAGCAGAAACGATGAAGCAGAATGCAAAGTAGACAGCAGACGCGGGAAAGGATGTCGGTGCCCAAGGAGGCGGCGGTGAGTCACGATGTGAGAAACTCGTCGGTGCAAAGAGAGATTTTGCTCGAGAAAAGACGCGATGCAGAAGGCGTGTTTCAGTAGGCGTCCGTATTGCCTGAAGGCTAGGCCGCCACCAATGGCGCTTGGCCTGACGCAGCAGGCGGTGAGGTCTCTGGCGCCCTGCTCGGCCGCTTGACGCCTGGCCATCTGAATTTCTGCACTGAAGATAGAGAGGTCAGTGACGAGTCGAGACAATACCTTAAATACCTAGCCTCCATCTGGATCTTTCCTTGGTCTGGTTCTTCCGACTATGATTCACCATTCACGGTAGTTGTTGGCAGGAGGTTATCAAGAAGGCGCTGCGCAAGCTCCAGCGGCTCACTCGCTCTCGAAATGTTCATTCTGGTAGGACGGCCTGAGCCCCGCCATCCAGGTTCATCAAGGACTGACACGGCGATGCTCTAGACAAAGATTTCCGATCTGGTGCAGATTGCGCCCGAGGATTTCTCCAAGCACAGTCTCGTTGCCATTGAGGACAACATCAACGCCAAGTACTCCAACAAGGTCAGCTTTGCGCCGCGCAATCCGCTGTTGTGCTGGTCTCATGTCAACTGACGCTCGTGCCTGCAGGTCATTCAGAAAATCGGGCTCTGTATCTGCCTCTACGATCTGCTTTGGGCCTCGGAGGGCTTGATCGGCCATGGCACAGGCCTTGTCAATGTCAATGGTAAGCCTATTTTCCGTCCCGCAATCTGACGCCGACTCACCATCGCGCAGTCGAATTTCGCATGGTCGTGTTCCGGCCATTCAAGGGAGAGGTCATGTTCGGCAGGATACGGAGCTCCACGCCTGCGGGCATCAACTTGAGGACAGACTTCTTCGACGACATATTCGTCCCTTACGAGGAGCTGCCCCAAGGCGCCGAATAGTATGTGCTCCCATGCAGCTGAATGCTTGCCTCGAGTTGCTAACTCTCCAGCAGCAACCACAGCGAGCAGCTCTGGATCTGGAACTTGGACGAGGATCGGCTCTTCTACGACACTCACGAAATGGTGCGCTTCCAGGTCATTGACGAGGAGTGGCACGACCAGACGCCGGCGGGGCCTTTGCAAGCAGATGATGCCCCCGCGAAGACGCCGTACAAGATCAAGGGGAGCATGGCCGCCGAAGGGCTCGGCGCATGCATATGGTGGGATGAAGCAGCGTTGTAATGCCTTATTGTACATTATCTATTTGCTCTTTCACGTGAATCTACGACTTGATACCCGCGAGCAGACGCTCCTCGACATCGTCCAGGACCGAGTAGTGCTCCACGACGGCGAGGTTCTCCGCCTCGGCCTTGAATTGCTTGTCAGGATCCTGACCCGGGCCACCCATGGCACCCATGGGCATCTGTTGCTGGGCCATCTGTTGGGCCATCTGGCTGGCAGCTGGAGGCAAATTAGCTTTGCGCTACGACAAGAATAATTGACGACTCACCATTATCGCTGCCGAGCAGGAAGACGTAGACGAATTGCAGGCCGAAGATGCAGAGAAAGTACCAGCTGATGCTCGACATCCACCGCGGGTCCATGTCCTTGGTCTGCACGCCCGCCTGCAACATGCTCTTGAACTTGATGGTGATGGGGAACGGGAGTTTCACTGCCACGCGCGTCAGCAGCTTGCCCTCGGCGTGACAATTGCAGAAAGGGGGCACGCACCAATGACGTATCCGCTGAATAAGGCATTGATCCAGCTCATGATGAGCGTGTTGGGGATGATCATGGCCATGTTGTTCTTCATCATGCCCATCATGCCTTCCATCTGGCTGGGGTCGCTGAGCGGATTGGCCGGCGCCTGGCCCTTGCGCTCGGGCTCCTTGAGGAACTCGCCGCTCTCGTAGCCCGCGGTGAGGGTCTCGCGGCGTTGCTCAAACGCGCGCTGCGAGAGGACGTGGTAGTTGGAGCGCAGGGCGACGCCGCGAGCGAGGGCGCGCTGCTCGCGCATGGCCAGCACGTCGAGCTTCTTGGGCGCCGTGGCCATGAGCACCGAGGCATAGTGACGAAGTACACCCGTGAGCACCATGACCACGGTGATGGGAAGGAGGATCCAGTAGCTGTTGCGTCGTTAGCGAGCTGCGTTCCTGGACGTGTTCCAATCGGGCGGTTCGGGGGCTCGTACAAGAGCTGGGGGTCCCGGTGAAGGGTCTGGACGGGAATCTGCGCCATTGTGAGGGCAGTCAGCGGCAGGGCGCGCTCGCGGGGGGGAACGGGCTGAAAATGAGCGTCGTCGACGATGCTGCGATGCCGTCGGGTGGTGTTGCGAGGACGAGTGTCTGTCCAAGCCAGTGCGCGGAGCTTTGATTCTGCCGCCGCCGCAAGCTGTGGGGTCTCCACCGACAAGGCCACCTAGCTCTCCAGCTCCCGCCCCCACGACTTACATCCAAGCAACAGAGCGTCAGGACTCAGGACACTTCTCCCAAATCCCTCAGCAAGATCGCAATCATGGCGAGCACCGAAAAGATCTCCCTGTACAACCTCGCCGGTACGTTTTCTCGGTCCAATCTCAATCTTCCAGCATGTGTGAGGCTCACTGCTAACAACACCTAACCCGACCCAGACCTCAAGAACACGACCGACGATGCGATCCCCAACTACCTCAATTCGCTCAAGTTCCGGCAGTCGCACTTCCTGACGGACGTGCGCTTGTCGCTCGGCTACGGCGCCTTTGTCCTTGCCGCCGCCTGCTTCCTCTGGGACTACAAGTTTGGCTTCGAGAGCACCAAGCAGTACACAGCCGTCGCCGTGGGCGTGTACGCCGTGCTCAGCGGTGCGCTGACGTACTGGCTGTCCGACGTGGAGAAGGGCACCGTCTATCAGGGTGCTGCGCCGTCGGGTGACAAGGTACGCTCGGCTTCCCTCTCACGGAGAGGAAGGGAATGTTGGACTGACGCGCGCTCACAGATCACCATTTCGAGCAAGTGCAAGAAGAACGACCCGACCTACAGACTCTCCATCACTGTCGAGTCAAAGAAGGGCGAGCCCCAAGTCATCGAACTCAACAAGCCCTTCGCCGCCTTCTTCGACGAGACGGGCCGGTTCGTCGCCGCGCCCTTCCAGGAGGCTCTCGCCTCGTCGGTTCCCGCCATCGGGAGGGTCGATCCTAAGCGCGTCAAGCTCGCCTCGCAGGCCATGCTGGACGCGAATCCGGAGCTGCTGGACGCTGTTCTGGCAGGGCACTCGGAAGGAGCCTCGACTGCCGCTGAGGCAGCAGAGAACAAGGGGGGAAAGAGACGGAAGGCTTAGACTTGGCAATGGAAAATGAGCGGGAATGAATGGGATCATGTAGCGTCGAGCCAGGTCCCTTGTGTATCACAAGCATCTTTGCTTAATTTCAGCGTTGATTTCACAGTTGTTGTGGCATATATGTTCGTGGTCTCTCTGAAGATGTCTTCACGAGACTGTGACAGACCTACCTGGAGACGAATGTCGACACCGTGATTGTTCACTTCTTTTTTATAAAGCAATACAATATGTCTTAGCAAAGTCAGACAGGAGCGTGTTCCAAAGGCATCTCGCCATTCTATTCAGAGAACCATATTTTATGATTCCACCCCCTTGGTACCGTCAAGCCCGACTGGCCCCTACCGTGAATTCCCACCAACTCCTCTATATGCACATCTACGAATCCTTATACTCATTTCACATCCGACCACGCCGCTCGTGCAAGCCGCGCCGTCTTCCGTACATCGCGAACCCGGTGACCACACGCTGTGCACAGCTCCCTCTGCACCTGGGGCGCGTACGCCAATAGATATCTCGAATCGTACATACGCGGCAGACTGCCAGCGATCTCCAGCGCCAGCTTGCCGCACTCGGCCTCGATCTCCGGATCGAGGGTTGCTTGATCATGTGGCAGCCACTCAGGCCGAGCGCTCGTAGCAGCGCGACTCGAAAACAGACTAATGCAGACAGTGATGAGACTGCGGATGCGGTCCTGTGCCACCTCAGGAGCCTCGATAAGGATGTTCTTCAGGACCTCCACGGCGGCCTTTGCATCACCGCCGGTGCCCGTATTTTGCGCAATGAAGATGGCCACCCGTACGATCTTGTCCGCATCGTCCTCATAGATGGAGTATTTCATGTGCTTTACCATTTGAAGCACACCGATGCTAAAGTTAAATTTGGTGAGGGTGTCTTGGGGCTCTGATGAGGCGCCCACCGCATGACCGATCATGGGCTTGACGATGTCGATGTAGACTTTTTGCATCCATAGCGGCTTCTCCACGGCGCCGCTGGCCTTGCTTAGGTATGTCTGGTGTGCGACGATAGTTTCCAGGCCCTGCGCTAGACGGTAGCCTGCTGTGCGGTCATTGGGCGCCTCGCGCAGAAGTCTGCGAAAGCCTTCGCTTTGCTTGCCGGTGCACCGTCTTAGCAGGCCGCTCGCAAGGGTGAAAATTGTCAAGGCTTGCTCCAATCCGTTGCGTCGGTCCTCTGCGCTGGACGCGGTGCTTGCCTGTTTCAAAGCGTTCTGCAAATTCTGCTCCAGCGTTGCCATCAAGTCAGCCAAGCCTTCAAGCTGGTACTTGTTCGCCAAGGCAGCCATGATAGCTCTTGCGACAGGTATTGTCGTCGCATTACTTGCGTCTAGGGCGGACGAAGTCCCGTTCAGCAATATTTGCTGTGCAACACCAATGTCATACTATGTCCCCGTCAGCTTGGTTCCATCAAAGGCAGAGAGCAACTTACAAGTTTCGCAACACCCAAAGGCCGTAACGATTTCAAGATGCCCAACGAGAGTACATTCAATGGCCCCAAAGCCAGCCAACTCCATGACTTCCTGTGCATAGCAGTCGTTTGACCCTCTGGCACTGAAGATGGAACAGAGATGAAGTCATCACGGAACAGAGTTAAGAAGCACGTCTCCATCTGCGGGTATGACAGCTCCGCGCTGCCCATCTGGAAAACCACGAAGTCTACAAGTTTAGACAGCTGGTGCAAATACCTGTTTTCGGCATTCTTGTCAGAGCCCGTAAAGTCGTCGCTGAGATCGAGCGCCTTCTCCCCTGTCTCAGGATGGGCTTCCACTGGTTTGGTTGCTTTGCGGTAGAGCAATCTACACACATACAACGTAATGAGCAGGCCATCGTTTCGAAGCTCGGCAGCAACAGTGGCATCGGGGACTTGTTGATGAGCCTCCGGAACTACCAGAAATGGATTCCCCGAATCTGATTCCTCTGCGCTGATAGTCCCTATCGTGTTCAGCTCCGGGAACTTGGCGATAAGTCCAGCAAACCAGTAGTCATCTGCTGGTTGTAGGCTCTTTGTTGGCCCTAGTTCCAGGCAAGCATCGCTGAAATACAATGCTGCTGAATGTATGCCACCGAAGAAGGCAGACCAAACACCGGGGTCGGCTTTTGCATCAATTGCCGCCAAAAGTTCCGTAGCCAACACTCGGCTGAGACACAAAAAGTTCCGCAAGCCGTTTGTCTGGGAATGGCTCAGGTCCGAGTATCCAACGTAGGCAAGTGTCGAACAAAGGCGTTGTATTGTGGCGACAGACTGCGCAGGTGGTTCCGCGTAGCTTGTCCGAATGGAGGACACTCCTCGCTCTAGCAAAAGCTTGAAACCCCAGGGGTAGGCCTGCACTGACCGCTGGAGCGCTTTGATCGACTCATTGACCAGTTCATCGGTACTCGTACTGCGAGTATTTTCGTCTCGGTCTTGAGATGCAATAGAGAACAACACATCGCATATCTCGGCACAAGTTGCTTCAGGTAGGAGCAGGTTCGACTGCCTCTGGCTCTCGTGTGCTGTTGTCACGACCTTCTGACAGACCAGAGCTCCCACACCCTGGGCTGCCTCCGTGGAGAGTTTGACAGTGTCGTAGGAAGCGTCCTTTGTGTCCCCCTGCTCGACAGCTTTCTTGTACACGTCACTGTACAGGGACTTGAAAACTGAGTCCACGGCTGCAAATTCTGCCTTATCTTGGCTTGTCATCGGCACGCCTGTCAGAAGCAACCGCGTTTCCAGAATGATTCGCAGTATCTTGAGGAGATCCTGGCTGTGAGTGGGTGACTTTGGATGCCGCAGATTCTCCTTGATATGCGTAAGGGCGGGTGCCACCATGAGGACAAAGGCTCTGGGATTTGCACTCAAAACACTGATGAGGAGTCGACCAGCAGCTGCTGTATAAGTCGGGTTCGACAGGTCGTTGACACAGTCCCGCGTGACGGTCAAAGTGTAGTCGCGCAGCTCTTCGTCTTTCAGCCTTGAGGTCACTGCTTTCAAGACCTCGAGAGTGGCCCAGATGGTGTCTTCAATCTCCCCGTTGCGCACCTCGTACTTGAGGCTGCCCCATATTCTATTGACGAAAGGCGTGACGGACTCTTCTGGGCTAGAAAAGTCCTCAATGCAGGCTCTGATAGTGCGGAGTACATCGACCTGACAGCTGTCAGTATCAGAAGAGTATGTGAGAGGGTTTGGACGTACCTTGACATTGACTGTGACGCCATCTCCTTGGTCCAGCTTGCCAATCAAGAATGGCAAGGCCAAAGGTGCAAGGCGATCGGTAGCGCAGAAGCATTTCCGCAGCTGAAGCTTCAATTCATCTGGCGTGACGATGCTTTGTGACGCACGCGGCAACGTGATGGGGAAGTAAGCCTTGAACGATCCATACACCTCCTCCAGCAGCTCTTGAGACGGATGGTACTCCGTCATGAAGAACCTGAGAATATCGAACCAGACCATCAAACAGTCGGGGTCTCTCTCAATCTGACAGAGATGCAGGAGGCTCTTCATGAACTGAGACGTACTGTCACGGCGCTGCAGGTCACTGGCGACTGCAGCATCCGTAAGGAGCGACCGCAGCAGTTCGTAAACGGCGAGACGGGTTTTCGAGACCTGGCGGGGGAAGTCGTCTTTCAAGGTGCACACCTTTTGGATGATGTCGTGTCCGCTCTGCGGCTGGAATGACTTCATGGCGATGATCTGGGACAGGGCAGTGGCGGATGGTTTGATGCCAGCTTTGTGGTCAACGTCAAACATGGCTCCGAAGAAGGCCACCAAAAGCTTCACTGATGGCGAGTTAGATCATGCGGTGATCATAGGTCGTTCTGCACAAACCTTGGCTCGGCTTCAAGGCATCTTTCCTCAAGAAATCCAACGTTTGAGATAGGAACTCCAGCGCTGGAGAAGTCAGCTCAAGTCCGACGTGACGAAGGGTGTCTCCCGTACCCTTTGCCCTGGCTGTCCAGTCTGGACCGCTTTGCATCACATCGTCATCATTGTTGCCAGGCAACCATGGCTGGACAGCCTCAACCCAGCGAGCTACAGGGTTTGTGTTGGCCTCTGCAGAGTGTATTTCTGAGAGACAGTCAGTCATGTCGTGCGACTACCGCTGGCCGGATAGGTGCTGAGATATACCTGAAGCAGCCCTTTGTGCAATGCTTGTGAGCTTGGCCGGGTCGTCCTCAAGGACAAAGTCAAGGGCTAGCTGCCGGAAGTCAGCCATGGCCACAGCTTGAGTGTGACCTCGTGACAACAGGCTTCACCCCCTGAGCTGAGGATATCTCAAGGGTGGACGTTGGTGTAGGGTATGTTGCGATAGCGGGGCAACGCCGGGCTCGAGCTGAGAAAAGCCAGGCGATTGCAGTGGAAGACAAGCTCTGTGCTGCTCGCTGAAGCTTGTTGGCGGACGTGTAGGTCTAGGATGCTCCCCTTCAGACGAGTCCTGTCCAATGGCGTCGCAAGTAATCGCTGGCGAGTGTGAGAGAACGTGCATGAGACTGACCGAGGTCGGCTTTTGGTGGGGGAACTGGTGGATGAAATTGAAGACGTTCTGCAGCCCCACATTTCACCGCTGCGGATGACGGAATGCAGCCCCCAGCAGCTTTTACATATTCAACATCGACAGACAGCATCGACCACCTTACCCGTCGCAGCGACATTGGGCACCGCGCTCACCCATTCGCCATGGCCTCGCTCCGGATCCCCCCCCTGCGCCATCTGGCGACGTGCACGCTGCGCACCGCCCGCACCGCCAACCAGCGTCGCTGGGCGCAGGTCCATGACGTGCGATTCCTCGCGACCACGCAGCCGCCCCAGGCCGTCCTCGACAAGTACCGAGCCAAGCTCGAGAGCAAGGCCAAGCAGGAGGGCCACGACGGCATCGATGGCCTGAAGAGCGCGTATTCGGACAAGATTGAGGAGCAGCGCCGGAAGGACGCCGTCGAGTTTCCGGCCACGAGCATCCCCCAGGCGCCAGACACGCCTGTATCACAACCGAACCGGGGCCCGCTGCCTTCGGAATCGACGCAGGAATCTCCTAAAAAGCCGTCGGCTTCGAAAGTGCCCCCGAAGAGCACAGGCAAACCCGCCGTCAAGGCGCTGGACGACATCATAGACCTCGACAAGGCGCGCGAACTTCCCGAGAAGGAGTTGACGGCCATCTGGCGGCTGCGGCACGCCAACTCGCCGCAGAACATCTGCGCCGTCATCCCCGCCAGCACATACCAAGCAATGGAGGACGTTGCTCGCCGTTCTCCGCAGTTCGTCCTTCCCGTGCCGCACGAGAGCCAAGGGGCCGAGATGCATTTCCTGCAGTGGACCTTTGACGCCGCTTCACGCACCAGCACCGTCTTGTTCACGCAACTTGCCGAGTTCAAGACCAGGGGCGAGTTTGCGCAGCCGCACACGACCGTCACGCACCACCTCGACCTGGCTGGCGATAAGGGCCTCGTGCTGATGCAAGGCCAGCTCATGGAAGAGAGGGGTGTGAAGCCTGAGCACGCCAAGTGGCTCGTCATGTGCTTGCAAAGATTCTACGGCGGATGGGACATCGCGGATGGGGAGCTTACCGGGGAGAGGAGGGAGAGGGCAGCAGAGAGGAGGAAGCTGCTGGAATGGTTCGCGGATGGCGATGGGAGGTTTACTGTTGAGAAGCTGCTCGAAGAGGCGGAGCGGCTGGGCTAGACCGTGACAATGCTCACGATTTTAACACATACAAAAAGGCCCGGAGACGTATGAGGTGGGCCGCTAGTCATCATTATTGTACAATATAATGCCCAGCATGCAATACGAAGATATACATACTCCGTACACCATCGCCGCTTTACAGCTTCGCCTTGGGCCCCGCATCCTCCTTCTTGGCTTGCTCCCGCAGCACCCGGCGCAGAATTTTGCCCGCCTGCGACTTCGGAATCTCCTTGACGAAGCGCACGCCTCCGCGCAGCTTTTTGGGCGGGCCTACGCGCTCGCCCAGCCAAGCGACGATGTCCTTGGCCAGCTCGTCGCTCTGCTCGACGCCGTCGCGGAGAACAACATAGGCACGCGGGATCTCCGTGTGCTGCGCCTCGTCCCAGACGCCGACGACGCACACATCGACAATGTCCTCGCGGCCGATGAGCTTGGCCTCGAGCTCCGCGGGCGGGACCTGGAAACCCTCTAAGGGGGTGTGAGCATTCGTGAATGGCATGAGAAAGAAGCGCAACTTACTGTACTTGATGAGCTCCTTCATGCGGTCCGTGATGTAAAAATTGCCTTTGGGACAGACGTAAAAGACATCGCCCGTGCGGTACCAGCCGTCCTCGGTAAACGTCTCCTTGTTGCGCTCGGGCTGATTCCAGTAGCCGTGGAAGATGTTTGGCCCCCTCAAGAGCAATTCGCCAGACTGCACGAGGTGTTAGTGTATGTCTCTTGCAAACTCGAGGCAGATCTACGCACATCTCCCTGCTTGACCTCCTTGCCCTCCTCATCCACAATCTTAGCCTCTATGTTCGGCAACAGTCGGCCGACGGAACCTTGGAAGCGCCACCACTCGTCCTGCAGTTGCGTGTGCACGCTGGGGCTCGTCTCGGACAGCCCGTAGCCCTGCTTGACGCCGATTTTGAGGCGCTCCCAGACGGCGATGACTAGATCGCGGCTCAGCGGCGCGGCGGCCGAGTTGATCCAGCGCACCGAGCTCAGGTCGTACTTGGCCACGATGGGGTGCTTGCCGAGCGCGAGGACGATGGGCGGCGGCACGTAGAGGAAGGTGATGCGGTGGTCCTGGATCAGCTGGCAGGCCTTTTGCAGATCGAACTTGGGCATGATGACGCAGGTCGCGCCGCTGCAGAAGGTGGTGTTGAGGACGACTCCAAGGCCCTGGCGCAAGTGTTAGTTGCCGCTGACTCGGGCCGGAAGCAGGGAATTTGTGAGACTTACGTAGATGTGGAAGAAGGGTAGGACACCAATCTGTGAGTCAATGTCCCAGTTGAGCGTCTTGATGTCGAAACGCCGCGACTGATGTGAGTTGGCAACCATGTTGTAGTGCGTGAGCATGACACCCTTCGGAAGGCCGGTGGTACCCTGATGCCATATCAGTATCGCCTGTCAGCGGCAGCAAGCAAGCTTTCACGACCTACAGAGCTGTAGACGAGGTACGCCAGGTCTTTTTTCGGGTCAATGGACGTCTTACTGGGCTGCAGCCACGCGCTCTTGGCAGTAATCTCTGTCCAGTGCTTGTGTTCGCCCGTCTCATCCCGCCCATCGCCCATGAGAATAATGCGGTCTAGCGGCAGGCCGACCTTTTGCGCCGCTGCGCGCGCCGCCTTCAGAAACGGCTTCTGCGTAACAAGGGCCTTGGCTTGCGAGTCTTGGAGCTGGTGCGCGAGCTCGTCGACCGTGTACGTCGGGTTCGCTGGACTGGCAACGCCGCCGGCCCAGTGCAGGCCCAGGTTGACGATAGGCGTGTCGATGCTGTTGGGAGAGAAGAAGCCGAGGACATCTCCCTTGGCCCACTTGAGTGCGTGCTTGAGACCCTTGCCAAAGGTGATGGAATGATCCTTGATCTGGGCAAATGTGTAGGAGCGCTTGGTGTCGCAGTCAACAAGAAGGGCTGTTCGTGTTAGCCAGGGCGCCGTCAGTGGGCAAGATGAAGCGTACTATGGTTGTCGGGGTAGTCTCTTGGATGCTCCATGTACATGGACCAGAGGTCCGTCGACGGAATGTCGACGTCCGTCCACGCCGACGTGATGGGCATCGTGGCGATTCAGGTCGGAATCTTTTTGGATAATGATGGGTGGACCGCGTGGAGATTCTAAGTTAAGACGCCCAAGGCGCTACGAAGCTCTGAACTTCCGAAGAACACGAAACACCTTCTATCGTGTAGAAATGGATCGAAACGAAGCGCGAAACAGTAATGAACTGGAAGACGAGGCGCCAGAAATGCCACGGGCACAAAAGCGACGGGTGGGCGGCCCTTAAAGAAGCCCGATCGTGGTCCGTGGCGGCAGATGGACCTCGGCGGGCCTCCGATCCGGCCCATCCTCAACGGCTCAACCCCACACAATCCCAGCTCAAATCACCGAGCAGCCAATTTCAATGAGCGGGCTTGCAAGCTGCGCAGGCTCGAGCGGCAAAGCGGTTGGGGCGCGCCTATGAGATGCCCCGATCCTGGGGCCGGCAGACCCGGTACCCATCTTGGACCTCGGCGAAAGAGACGAGCTGCTCCACAGAGGCTGCGACGGCACTGAGTCGTGGGGGGCGGGCGCTTGAAGGCCGCTTGCCACCGCACAGGAGGTGCGGATGCGGGGGAACGTGGAGGCTCGACCAACAGGGACTGCCAGACAAGCCAATGATGCCGTTGTGGATGGTGTTAGTCTGTGGTTGGCTTGGTGTTAGTGTGCCCGCAGCCATTGCGCGGCCGGCAGAGGGCCCCGGACGAGGCGGGACCAAACAGAAGCAAATGTGAGGAACCACGGAATAACTGAGGGCTATGTTTAAAAGCCCATGCATCTGCCCAACTCGTTCTTGATCACGGAGTATGCACTCGCGAAGCTTGATGACGCCTCAGACCCAAACCGGGAGCACGCACTTGCGAGGTGACGACATATCGAATCATCTGCGATTTCGACGTTTCATTGGTCTTATAATGCACCAGTAGTATTGATCCGCTTCAGATGGAAGAAGCGCATCGGGACAGTACTGCGTCAGACTGGAGTCCGCGGAGCTTCGGAGCATCAAAGGGCGCAGCCATCTCCGTTCAACTTCCTTGGCACAAAGGGACTCTGGTTCGCAAACCTCGTCCATGGCGTTCCGTACAAGCGAAAGACAGGATGCAATGCCCATGCTGTTGCTACGACATGTTGCATCAGGCTCCCGATGGTTTGGGTTGCACAGCGTTCCAAGCCTGCTGCATCTGGTGTCGAAGACGCATGGAAGTTTGTGATACCGCTTCTGCGGAATCTTCCCGCCTTACCCCAGTCTGGTGCTGGGGTCGGCGCCCACTTCATAATGGTAGCGCGACGCCGTCGTCTTGCATTGCTGTCGTTCTCGGCTGTTGATGCTCGAGGCTGAGAGTGATCGCTCGGCAATATGCTTAGGCCTGGAGTGACGACCAATCCGTATCTCAAAAAGTATATCGATTTTCCGAGGTATGTTTCGGCGAGATGCACCGCCGAATAGATAAGCAAGTATGTACAAGAGGCATCATATATGTTACCATCGAAGACTTGAGATTGCTCCTTCTACCAGTCGCCGCCGCCTCCGCCGCCGCCGCCGCCTCCTCCTCCGCCTCCTCCGCCTCCTCCGCTGCTGCTGCCCTTGGGGTCATAATACACCTTGTCTGGGCACTTGCCTTTGGCTCCATCCGGCTGGGCCGCCACGAACTTGCCCTGCTGCAGCGAGCCCTGGACGTTGAAGTGATACCACACCTCGTTGAGCGCCTTACCCTTGCAGTTGAGGGTCACGGGTGCGCCATGCCCCTTCGACAGCGCAGCCTGGATATCGTCGAGCGCGTACGACTGGCTGCTGTCTGGCTTGATGCCCGCGTCGGCAAGCCACTTGTACGTCGGTAGCGTCTGGAAGAGGGCAACGGTGCGATTGAAGAAGGCCGTGGCCTCCTCCGTCGGCTTGTAGTTGGTGTAGCAGCTGGGCTCGAGCGTGCTAATGCAGGTGCCGTGCTTGCCCCACTCGTGCTCCCAGAACGTTTCATCGTCCCCTTTCTGGTCCTTCCAGTACGTCTGCATGTACTTGAGGGTATCACCGCCCCCCGTAGTAGACAGGATGTCGGAGATGTTCGTGTAAGCGCGACTAGTGTCGCATTGCGCCGGATAAGTGCCATCGCAGTTGTCTGGCCAGAGACCATGTATTGTCCAAGAATCTAGGGTTAGGGTTAGTACAAATAATCAATCTGAGTGAGGAGTGAGGGTGGGTGAGGGATGTCTTACCAGAAGGGCCAGTCGCGGGATTGGAGTCCCAGAACTGCGTCTGCAGCAGCTGACCGGCGGGGATAAAGCAGCACGTATCTGCCACTGCGGTCGTGTTTTGGCATGACAAAGGGGTATTGGCAGGGCAGCTCTTGGAGCCTGCCAGGGCGACGCCGGACAGGGCCACGAACGGCACCAGGGAGCGGAGGACGGAGGCCATGTTGGATAGTTGTTAAACCTGGCTGTAGTCTTGACGACCCGCTGTATCTGACCTGACGGACCAGTGGCTCCCTATTTAACCTTTTCGCTGAAGGCTCGCACACGCAGCAGCTGACAGATTGGCAAACACGACTAAAGAGTCGGCCGTTTCGAAACTCGTCGAAGGAGTCATCCTCACGGCGGCCATTGGCCGGACTTGTCGACGAATACGGTAGGTGCTAGCTTTGCGATAGAGCCCATCTGCTCCGTGTCTCCAACCAGCTTATGCTTCGCGACTCTCCGGGCGGGCTCTGCCCGGACAGGGACAGCCCTCGCGGTAGAAGACGACAAAGGGCCCCTGGCGTCCTGGCATGTCCTCAAATTAGCGGCGGGCGGCCAATCCACGTCGAGAAGGCCATCTGGAGCGATCTTCAGATCGGCAAGCTCTGTTTCGCTGCATCGGGCGTGGTCCTGGCCTGGGGTTGGGTGCTTGCCTTGCTTACTCCGGACCCCTGGCGACGGCGCCGCCGTGGTTGGCTGTCGGGAGCCGGGAGTGTCACGGAGAGGTGCCGTCGTGGCCGAGAGATGGAGCTAGGAATAAGACGCTGGACTTGTGCCTGTTTATCTGCAACAGGCTGCATGAATTGGGTTTGAGCGAGTAGGGACGAGGAGCAGGACGATTGGGGGCCCCTGTAGCAATATAGCATGCATGCCCGGATGTCATCTGATGGCTTCAGGGCCGCAAGCACCATCCTGGTTGAGCTATGTTAAGGAACATCTCTGCTGCCGATCATACGGCTACGGCAGTGCGGCACCACTTCGCAGTGCTCCGCGTCCAGCCTCCAGTACTCGTAAGTCTGCGCGCCATGCCATGACCAGCGTCTTACGAGACTCCCTGCATTTGCTCTTACATCCATCGCAGGCGACCAGCAACTGCTACGCCGAGGCACGCAACGCCTTGCCACCGGCAGTGGCTGCGCAGCGTAAAGATGGCCGCGTGAATGGGAGATCCGGAGTAGCGGGGCTGGGCGACTGGGTGAGTTCGGGGGTTCACGGTGGGGTCGGTGCGGAAGCCCCGGCCTTGCCCGTATTACTCCGGGGACGATATTCGTCTTCATTGCCAATTCATCAAGGCGTTTTTGGCGTTGCTGGAACGTCGAGGCGAGGAGCAGAAGCCTGTCGGGGTAATATGACGAGATGCCCTCTTGTGTGGCTTTATGCCCTTGCCCTCGTCTTCAGTTGCCACATGTATAAAGAGGCTCGGAATTCTGTCTCGTGCTCTGACGCCACGTCTGTCTTACATCTCAACTGCTACGAAGAGGCGGGGAAACTGAACAAATCTCATTGAAATCAACCTTCGCTACCCTCATAGTGGCCATGGAGACTGTCCTCGTCGTCGGCGCCACTGGCAACGTTGGCGTGTCCGTCATCACGGCCGCCCTGCGCAGCGGACGCAAGGTCCTCGCCGTGGTCCGCAACAAGCAGAGCCAGGACAAGACTATTAAGCACGTCGGCAAAAACGACGCCGTCACCTATGTCGAGGCCGACGTCACCGACGACAATGGCGTCCAGAGCGTCGTCGAACGTGTCAAGGCTGGCGAGCTGCCGGCGTTTCAGCACGTCTATTCCGCGGGTAGGTATTACGCGTGCCTCCGCCGCCACGCTCTCTGACGCGCTTTCAGTTGGATTTCTGGACTGGACGAGTCCGATCCAGAATCTTGACATGTCTACTTATAGAAAAGTCATGAAGATCAGCGTCGAGGCAAATTTCCGTAAGACATCCTGTTCCCATGCCTTCCTTGGCTGCAATAGCGAAATTTGTGAGGACATGCACCGACTTTGCCCAACAGTTGCCTACCGTGCCACGATGCCATACCTCCTCGAGCAAGGCTACACAGCCGCCACGTGGACGCTCATCACCGGCAGCATCGGCGAGACCGGCGAAGCAGGCGTCACGGCCCTCTCGCAAGGCGCGCTCTACTCGCTCGCCAACGTCGCGTGCCGTGAGAACGCCTCGACAAACGTTCGCTTCAACGAGGTGTATCTGGCATACCTTGTCGAGTTCGACGCTCTGCATGTCGAAGGAAAGGCCAGTGCGGACAGCATCAAGTCGTCCGACTTTGCGCGCGTGTACGAGCGCATCCTGGCCGACAAGGAGATTAACGGGTGCCGAGTGAGCGTGTACGGGCCGGGTGACCTGGACGGGCACAAGTTTGCCAAGAAGCTGTGCAAGGCGTAGTAGAGCTGGAGCGGAGGCCAGTATGTTTTCATTCCCGAATCAAGCCCCTGCGCTCCTTGAAGGAGCGTAGAATCGAGTGGACGTGCAAAATCGCCGAACAATGTACCTCAAAGGCCAAGTAAAGATCTCCGTTACAAAGGATAACGATGTGCACTTCATGCAGGCTGGCTCGAATCTTTTCATGTGCGTATGTTCTTTTTCGAACGCAACTCAACCTGAGGTATCCTCAAACAATATGCTGTCTGTCTATATACAACACCATCATTGCTGGCGAACAGACAAAACAAACGCTCGTTGGGTATGTCAGCACCGCAAAAATAGAAACATTATCCCTCAGTATGCGCTTCTTCCGCATGGCCGTCTAACTGCAAGTGCCGGCCGCACATGCCGACTAGACCTGTGTATCTTCGCCGCTCTTCTCCACCACATCGTCCTCAGCCCCGGGAGTCTCCATTTCCCACGCGCCAACCGCATCGCACCCAATCGGGACTCTGCAGACATCTCGCACGTTGCACGTCTTCCAGAGCACCTCCCGCACTTCCTTGAAGACCTGATCCTCGGCGTCGAGAGCCCAGATGACGTCGAGGTGTTCATACTCGTCGATGACTTTGCTGTGCACCACCTTGACGTGCGGTTCTCGACCCTTCTCGAATCGCTTCAGCAGTCTCTTGCCGTCGACGAGATCATCGTTGCCGCAGACCCAGAGCGCAAACGGCGGCGCCTGCTCGTTGTACCATGCCTTGGCACCAGGCCGATCATCACCTGAAGGTGCCGAGTCCGCCGGACCATCAGCGTCGCCGCCGGGACCACCCTCCTCCCTATCCATCCGTTCCTCGGCCTTGACCGTCTCTTTCGTCGCCAGGATGCACTTGTGCTTTGCGAAGCACTCTCGGCCGAGCCACCAACGCATACTCTCGGCGCTGACATACACGGGCGCGAACTGGAACATTCGGTCCCGCAAGCCACGATCCCACCGCTCGTCGGACCAATCGAACAAAAACGAGAATACCTTGTACCCAAGCCACCCGTATAGTCGAGGATTGAGCAAGCTATGCATCTGCATCATGAATGGAATAAAGGCGTGGATACCAAACATGAGTCTGAATAGTCCGGGCGATATCACGCGCATGAACTTGAAGTACATCTTGCCGATGAGGGGGCCCGCGTAGGCAGCTGGCGCCAATGCACAGAAGACGGTAAGTTTCTCTCCCAAGTCGGGCCGCTGCTCTTTTGCCAAAGCCACAAATGTCTGTGTTGTGCCTTGCGAATGGCATATGAGGCCGACCTTCTCGAATCCTGTCTCGGATAGAACCCTGGAGGTGAGAGCAGGGAGGTCGAAGACGCCCATCTGCCTGATGTTCCAGCACCACATTCTGGGGTCTCTGTACTCGAGCAGCACATGCTGTGGCTTGAAACCACACCGGTTGTTCCCAAGCCAGACATCAAAGCCAGACTTGCAGAGCCAGAAGGCGAGAGATTCGTCATCGTTACAGCAGTAGGCTCCAGAGCTCTGCAGCAGGCCGTGCATCAGGAGCACAGGGAACTTTGGCTTCTTGGTCGGGTCTTTAAGCCGCTTCTTGGACAGTTTCTGGAAGACGGTCGGTCCCTGGTGATCTCGGTCCTGCTCGTCCAGTTTTGTGTACTCCTTGGGGTCGTAGACGTGCCAGAGGTCGATGATGAAGCCGTCCTCGGTCTGCACCTTGAATTCCTCGACGTCGAGGCCAACGCGCCTTGCGTAGTACCCCACGTCGCAGACTATGGGGTCCTTGCCGCCTTCGGTTGGCGGATACTCGTCGGCAACGCTCTCTTGGTCTGCGCCAATGTTCTCCGCTGACGACCTCTGCTCCCATGCCTTTCGCTTCTGCTTCCTCACGCCTTCCCGCCGCTGCTCTTCCTCGTAGAGGGGTCGCTTCTCGTCAATGTTTCGCAGAGTAACTCGGTGGAATATCTTGTTGGCGAAGCCAGGGATGCTGGTGAAGAGTGCGCCGAGGACAATGACGCCGAGGAACGCCAGGCTCAAAAAGAAGGAGGATATGCGAAAGAAGAGACATTGAAGGTTCCGCAGTATCGAAGGCGGGCCATATAGAGGAAGAGGGGGGAACAAAGGGTTTGTGTGGGACGGAGGCATCGACCGCCGCAACGTCCCGCCGGCCGACTTTTGCAAAGACTTGCCATTCCTGGTTTTGGGCAGCCGGATGACTTTGGGGTCCTGGTTCCCGTCGTCGGCCGTGTTTGATATCCTCTCCATGGTCTCGTCGCCCTCCCTTATCTCGACAGTCTCAGGCTTGCCCTTCAGCTCTTCTCGCAAAATGTTCAGTTTATGCGCCTCCTGTAACGGCACGCCGGGCAGGCGCTTGCCGTCGGATGTGATTATGACGGGGTCGTGCGGCGTCACGAATTGCGCCTGGATTGCGACAGAGGGGGCCTCGCCGCTGGGGTGCTTGTGGGAGAGCTTCTCAGCCTGCTGCGCAAATTCGACGGCATTCTGGGCGAGTTTCGGTTCCGAAAGTGGTGGCTGTTCGAGATTGTTCTGCTCATTGGCAGAGAACAGCTCGCCCATTGCTTCTCAAGATTTCTTTGGCCAACAAGTCGCGGCATACGGGTGGTGGTGGCCTCGGTGTTGGCAAGTGGCCGCAACAAGTCTGCAGATTGAAGTCGGGCGCAGGAGAGGTTGGATGGAGAGAATCAAACTTCGTAGGCAATTGAAGTCTGCGCAAACTCTCGAGCCGTTCTCACACAGTAACCGCCTTCGGCCGCTGACGCACATGGCTCTGCGGCTCAGGCATTGGCCCTGGCCACCAGCCTGCCTAATCTGCGTCAGAAGTCGATCCCATTGGCACCTCGAGCCCAAGCCATAGGGCGATGCGCGCGTTCCAAGGCCGAGAGCAAGCGACAGGGGGGGCCGATACAACGGCCGGATGCGCGCTTGGCGTCATCGTGGGGCCGGCCAGAATGTGGCTGCGCTGGCTGCAGAGACAACGCGCCGTCACCGCAGAAAGCATGTGAAGGCCGTCTTCAGTGGTGCGGCTCCACGGGCGCGCCATGTTGCGACCGACTACGGCGTACGAGTAATGAGGGACGGGCTGGGTCGAAACGCTGTTCAATCACGCCTTGAATCTTCCAAACCGACGAGAATTGAGTTTGATCGCCGCGCTCTCGATTGGAATTGACCCAGCCTTCCACGTCAAGGCAGTGCTCCCGCTACCTCTGCAGCCCTGATCCACGTCTTCCTCTCCTGCAAGCCCTTGAACCATCTGTCCACATTCTGGTACTTCTCGAATAGCTCGTTCCACTTCCCTGCTCTCAGAGCCGCGCCATTCGGCAGGTGGAACAGGTCAGCTAAGGTGAGCTCGTCCCCGGCAATGTATTTCTGATGGGCCAGGATCTTGTCGTAGTAGGCTAAAACGGCTTCAAGATCCGCCTCGGCCTGAGACACTCTTGCTTCGTCTGGGGCCCCCAGCCCCTTCGCCCTATCAGCGCTCCAATTAGCCAAGCAATGCAAGAAGAACTTCAAGAGGGATCAGGCGCACGTACTTTCTAATAAAGAGCTCAGTGCCTATCGTCTCTGCGGCGGCGGCAAAGTAACTCTGCTCGACAGAACAGGCTTGCTCAAAGCGACCGTAGGTCTTATCGTCGTTTGGCATCAATTTCGCTCCGGAGGGATACTTCCTAGTTCAGATCAGCAGAAGCTCTATTGCATTTGCCGCATTACTCGCCTCGCAAGGTACTTGCAGATGGCTCTGCTCTCAAAGATAATGAATCCGTCATCATCCAGTACTGGTACCTTGCCAAAGGGCTGCAGCTTCTTGTACTCGTCGCTCTTCTGGTTTCCGTTTGCTATGTCAATGAGCACATGCTCGTAGGGCAGTTCTTTTTCCAGAATCACAGTCAGCACCCGGGCGGTAGACATGGCGGAGCCATAGAGCTTGAGGACCATGTTGGCGGTGCGGGAAGTGCAGTCAATCGCGAAGATACGGACAAGAGTAGAGGATGATTGAAGACTTGGTTCGATAGAAGAGCAATGAGTGCCCTTGTCTGAACTCGGGCCCGCTTGTTCCCCTCACATCACATCTGCAAGTTTGCAAGTCCTACCTTGGTCCTGGGTATCGAATAACTACCTTAAGCCTACATGCATGTCTGGGGTTTGTCCTCACACCACCTTGCCAAGAGGCGATTAGACCCCTCCGCAGAGCTCAACACAGTACGCTGCAAAGAAGTCCTACCACAACGTACATACGATGCCCGCTGTTGGAAGCGGATAAACCCTACTCGTACATCGCGGAATCCCCCATCCCCCATCCGCAGGGGGCGGGGGAGCTGGGGAGGCGCCCAGGGGACCTTCGTCGCTGTGGAGCCCGACTCGCTAGCTCCCCCCAGCGGGAGTGGAGGCGCGTGGCCATTTGCGGCAGCGGGCCCGAAGCCGAGGCCTACAGCGGCAAACACCTTCAGCCGAAGAACCCTGGCGACGACATGGGCTCTCCGCGCTTCTCCCACAGAGCAACCCCATCACGACCTCCGCATCGTGCGCAACGCGACTGCTGCTGCTGCTGCTGCTGCTTCTCCCTCGCCGGGTGCTGCATCTAGCTTCAGTCTGTCGCAACCAGCGCCATGGTCTTGTCGTCGCGGGACGCCTGAAGCTTCCATTCCGCTCGCTCTCCCCCACCACCAAGCTCCCGCCAAACGTCCGGTTTCGCCGTCGCGCTCTCCGCGTCACCGACAAGATGGCAGCTGCAGGCGTCGCGGCAGCTGCGTCGCACAAGAGGCAGGGTCGCAGGCGAAGGCAAGACAAGCCGGCCATCTCTGCGAGGCTCGTTCTCGACGACCATATCAAGGGCGACGTCGGCATCCTCTCCGAGGACCTATTTGCCGACCTCTTTCCGCACCTCCGCGACAGTACGTCAGAGACGAGCTTATCGACATCTTCGTTGCTAACTGCCCTACGTGGAAATAGACCCGGAAGATGAGCAGACGTCCCAAATACACCACATTGCCGTCTCGCCTTGGATACCCAATGCGATCCCCTGCGACACGGCTTGGTCCATTGTGCCCGTCAGGCGATCCGCGGCGCTGGCGCACTCGACTGTCCACTTTTCGCCGTCCTCACAGGCTCTGCAGAGCTTTGCCTTCACGCTGCAACAAGTCGCGCCGTCGAAGCTGTCCAGCCACAGTCGCGGCATCGAGATTCTCGTACTCGACGTTGTCCCCTTGCCGCTTGAGACCGTCTTCGTGAGTCTGGAAAGCGAGTCGACCAAGAGATTGGAGAATGGCGAAGGGACCTTCTTCAGAGAACATCCTGCCAAACCTCAGAGCAAGGCAACGTCCGAGATGACGGCGGAGCAGCGCCTGACAACGGCCATCAGAACCTCTTTGGCGAGCTTAAAGGTTGTTCATGTCGGAGACCTGTTCCCGCTGCCATTGGCTCCGAACCACGTTACCCACGTGCCGCCAAATCCTGGCAAAATCATGCTCTGCGAGCCGGTGGCACAGGGCATTTTGACCGACGCAACCAAAATTGTGCTCATGCGCGGCAGGGTTCACACAAGACAAGCACGAGGCCAGGCATCGATGGCGGCAAGTCATCGGCTGAACGGCGTCACTGAAGAGGATGAAGCCAACACCGACCAGTTTTTCTCCGCAGCTGAGGAGCGTTATAAAACGGACGCTCGCGCCGACGAGACTGCAACCGAGACGGAAACAGAAGTATCGGAGCTGGAGCAAGAGGATGAGCTTTCAGACGACTCGATGGATGACATGATTTCGCTTCAAGCCCCGGCCCTGCCGCCAACCAATGTTAGCGGGTTGGGAACAATGGTACCAGGAACGCCAATGACCATCGGCACTCTGCGCGGGCGAAAGACGAATGGTGCCGCCACCCCCGGTTCTGTCTTCTCCAACTTCACCTCGACCACAGCCAGACCTGACCGACCTCGAGGTCGATTGTTCAAGACACAGGGGCTGCTCAAGCCGATGCCGCCAGATCTACTACATCCGAAACCGTCGATTGAAGAGGATGAAGAAGCCAGGATATACGTCGACATGTCTTCACTGCCCAAGATCGGCTGCTTCTCTGGAGACTGGGCAAGGATAGAGGAAGCCGAGGAGCCGCCATTGAATGGATTTGGCGCGTTTGGACTTGGAAGCTTCGCCCAGGCCGAACCAGAGACGGCAGATTGGCGCCCGGTCAGAGTCTACGGTCTCCCTGAAGGATACTCCCAACGCCCCGTCACCCGAATTCCAAGCTCGAGGCACGGGGAGCGAAAGTTGTCCTTTTTTGAATCGCAGGTTCAACGCCCGACCAGCCCAGCCGTCTACGTCTCCCCTATTCTTCTTGCCAACATCAATGACGCTACCCATCTGCGAATCTCAGCTCTCAAAAAATCGTCGTACCAGGGCAAGGGCACCATCCCCAGGTTTACAAGTGCATCACACCCGCCGTACGCCAAGGACATCGCAATTCACCATATCCGTACCCCAATTTCGGCCGAGCGCGCCTTCCAAACGGCTGTTCTAGGTGGCTTGAAGCGGTACTTTGCGCAAAAGGTCCGCCTTGTTCGAACTGGCGACTTGATTGCCGTCCCCGTCGACGCACAGCTAGGGAGAGTGCTTCAAGAAGGGCCCGGAGCTGGTGGTTCTGAAGTGGACGACATAATGGCCCTGACTGCCGACAGCAACAAGAATGGGCAGCCTTCATCGCACGTTGACAGCGTCGCTTGGTTCAAGGTCGGGCACATCCAAATACAAAAGGCCGACGAAGATGAGGACGGGACAGCAGAATCTTTTTGGGGCTCGGTTGCGTGCATCGACAGCGCCACTGTCGGCATGCATGGATCCGGCTTCGAGACGAGCCGGGTTCCCGGCAGGAACTCAAGTACATGGCCATACTACCTGGGCCTGAAGAACGCCCCCAGGCGAGGCTCGGATCCGACATTGCCCACACTGGCAGGGCACAAGCAACAGCATATATCGCCACTGAGACGGCAGCTCAGAGAGCTCATCGCTGCTGCCACAAGCCAAAGGGCCATTCATCTAAAGATGCCTCCCATCGCCATCTTGCTGACGTCAACGCACCGAAATATTGGAAAGTCGACTCTAGCCACGAACGCTTGTGCGGATATTGGCTTGCACACATACTCGATCGACGCGTATGACATTCTCAGCGAAGGAGGAGGCACGGGGAGCGACGTAAAAACGGAAGGCTTCTTAAGGACCAGAGCCGACCGGGCCATGAGCTGTGGTCCAGATTGCTGTGCCCTTTTGATTCAGCATGTCGAAGCGCTCACCGCAGATCGGATCGAGTCGACCATGAAGGAGATATTGGGAGAGACGCGGGTTCTCATCGCAACCACAAACGAAGTTGATCAGGTACCGGATGGAGTCCGCGGCCTTTTCACGCACGAGCTTGAAATGGGTGCCCCAGATGAAGCTGAGAGAGAGGCTATTCTCCGAACAGTCCTGGATGACCGCGGCATCAGCCTCGATCCTACCATTGATCTCAACTCCATCGCCCTGAAAACCGCCGCTTTGGTGGCTGGTGATCTAGTGGATGTTGTGGAAAGAGCTTCCATTGCCAGGCAGGGCCGTCTGAAGAAGTTGTCGACAGCGAATAGCGGTGGAGATGCCGCGGTGACCATCAGAGACGTACAAGTCGCTGGTGGTCCTCTGGTTCGCAGCCTCACTGCTGCCGATTTTGAAGTGGCAGTCGAGGCTGCTCGAAAGAATTTCTCGGACTCGATTGGCGCCCCCAAGATCCCCAATGTGACCTGGGACGATGTTGGCGGCCTCAGCAATGTCAAGGATGCTGTCACGGAGACCATCCAGCTGCCTCTGGAGCGCCCAGAGTTGTTCGCCTCTGGCATGAAAAAACGGTCAGGCATCCTGTTCTACGGGCCTCCGGGTACCGGCAAAACGCTGCTGGCCAAGGCCATCGCCACAGAGTACAGCCTCAACTTCTTCAGCGTCAAAGGTCCCGAGCTCCTCAACATGTACATTGGTGAGTCGGAGGCCAATGTGCGGCGCGTTTTCCAGCGAGCACGGGATGCTCGGCCCTGCGTCGTCTTCTTTGACGAGCTCGACTCGGTTGCTCCAAAACGTGGCAACCAAGGCGACAGCGGCGGCGTCATGGACCGCATCGTATCGCAGCTCCTGGCGGAACTGGACGGCATGTCGGGCGGAGAAGACGCTGGGGGGGTGTTTGTCATTGGCGCGACGAACAGACCTGATTTGCTGGATCAGGCCTTGCTCCGTCCCGGGCGATTCGACAAGATGCTGTACCTTGGTGTTTCTGACACGCACGAGAAACAGCTCACCATTCTCGAGGCCCTCACTCGAAAGTAAGTTGCCCTGATTGTTCGTTCGGCACCCGCAAAAGCTAATTGTCTGCAGATTCACTCTCCACCCATCCGTCTCTCTCAAGGCCGTCTCCGAGCGCCTGCCCTTCACCTACACAGGCGCCGACTTCTACGCGCTCTGCAGCGACGCCATGCTCAAGGCGGTCACGCGACAGGCGGCGGGCGTCGACGCCAAGATCAAAGCCATCAACGCCGAGCGCGGCGGCAAGCACGCCATCTCGACGGCATACTTCTTCGACCACTACGCCACGCCAGAGGACATTGCCGTCATGGTCACCGAGGCGGACTTTATGGCTGCGCACGAGGAGCTGATTCCCAGCGTCAGCGCCGGCGAGCTGGCGCACTACGAAAAGGTGCGCGCGACGTTTGAGGGCACCAAGGACGCGCCGGCACCGACGGCGCAGCCGCGCAAGCCTGTGGCGGCGGCGGCAGCGCCGCCGCTCAAGAAGCGAGCGAGCAGCTCTGCCAGCGCGGGCAAGGCTGGCAAGGGCAAGGGCAAGGGCAAGGCCATTGCCTTGACGAGCGACGATGAGTACGACTCGGGAGAGGACGATGTTGGCGCCGTCAACGGACGTGCCAAGGGCAAGGGGAAGGCGATTGCGGGATTCCAAGACGGGACGGCGAGCGACGATGACGGACTGTATTAAGCGCCACGCAGCGTGAACTTGACGGAGAAGATGCCGGCGGAGCAGCATATTGTGCGATACACGCGTCTCATGAGATTAATATCTCCCGTGTCGGAGATGCGCATCCTTGTACATCACATATTATGAAGCTACTTGTATACTTGTTCAATATTCGAATCCATCTATGGATATCATGCAGTCTCCCCTTGCTGAATGCTCGCTGTGCCAGTGGACAGAATCAAAGGTTATGTGCTAGTCGCCAATCCCGCATTTCTGCCTATTACTCGTCTTCCTCGTCGTCGTCAGACTCGGACTCCTCTTTCGAGTCCGTAGCCTTTGCTTCCTTCTTTCCCGTCTTCGATTCCGCCGTTGTTTCTGACTTCTCCGGTTCGGCGCTCTCCTGTACATCCTCCTTTTTCTCTTGCTCGGCCTCTTCCTTTACCGCCTCATCAGACTCAAGCTTCTTCGCTCCGGCCTCGCTCGTGGACGCGGCGGGGGCGTTCGCCCCGACAGAGTCGCGCCGCCACCGCCCACTCGTGGGGCTCTGGACCGGCTCATCTTGCGAGGCGACTCCCCATGTGCCGCTGGTGGGACACTGCAGACCGGCAGCATGGCTTTCAATGGAGGCGGGCTTCTCTTCAAGTTTCTCTTCCTTCTCGGCGGGGGTCGTCTTGACGGGGGCGCTTGGTTCCGCCGGTGCGGCGTCCGGATCTGTCTTCTTGCCATGAACCTTTTCGCGCAGACTCTTCAGGCGAAGCTCCTTGGCCTTCTGTGCTGCTTCGTCGGCGACGCTCCGCATGGGCAGCACGGTGGCGGCCTTTGCGGGGTCGGCCTTGGCCGCGTCCTTGTTCTCCGTCTTGGGTACACTGCTGCTGGCTTTGCCTTCAGGTACCGGAGGAGCAGGGGGAGCTGGAGGAGGAGCTGCTGTTGCGGCTGCTGCGGCAGCGGCAGCGGCAGCGGGCTTGGCGACTGGTTTCTTCTTGGTCTTCGGGCGCTCGGGGGGCTTGTCGTTGATGGAAGGGATGGTGTGTTCGTCGTAGTAGATTTTGACGTGCTGCTTGAGCTCGCCGTACTCGTTCCAGTCTTCAATCTCGACAAGGTCCTAGAAGGGGAGTTCATATGTGAGCAGAACGTTCAACGAAGGGATGCATTGACGATTTCCAAGACATACTCCAAGGACCAAACCCTCCTGGACAAGCCCGGGGAGCTTCCTCGGGCGCCCGCCCTCGTCCTTGCCCGCGCGGCGGCCCCATAGCATGCGCGCCTTCTCCTCGGTGGCAATATCCACAGCCTTGAAGGGTACACGGTTGGCACGCAGGATGGTCTCGAGGCGGGACGTGGCGGTGACGATGTGCGAGGAGCCCGCGGTGAGCGAGGTGAAGATGTAGAGCGCCGGGTCCGTCGAGTATGTCGTCATGGTGGCTTCCGCGCCAATGTGGCTGAAAAGAGCAAGCGAGGGAGAAACAAATTCGAACAGGATCGGAGGAGCGGAAAGGGCTTGGGTATCAGAAGTCGGGCTGCGGGCGTTTGTTTGATTACGGGGGAAATTCAGGAGATGATGCCAGATGGAGCTGGAGCTGGAGCTGGATCCGCGACGTCGACGGCGACGGACGGAGCCCAACTGCGGGGGCGGGGCAGCAACAACACGGCAGCAGAGGCAAGCATCAAACGTCAAACACTACACGTTTGGCAGAAACGTAGGAGACGGAGGGTTCCGAAACTATTGAAAGATCGCAGACGCTCCGTGAACAACAAGGACGCGAGCATGGCGAGCGTGAGGATTGGGCTACGCCGACAGTCGTCCAGCTTTTCCGAGTCGCCCGGATAGTTGGGGAAAGCTGGATACCTGTCACCAGGGTTGCAAGGCCGATGGTATGCAAGAGAACAAAGGCGCCAATGAAGCTCAGGGAGGCGGCCTGGATAAGGAGTATCGAGCTCTGCGCATGCAGACTTGACAGACGATGGCTTACTGCAGGCAATGCCCCACCGCGATACTTGCAGGTATGCTTCACCAGAGTATCGCTGCCGATGTAGTCCAAGAGACTGCGCTATCTATCCATAGTTACGCCAACGTCCACCCGTGCGGCAAGAGTTCATCACGCCCCTATGTTGGTCAAGCAGCAAGGAAGCAGGCCATTGTCAGGCGTAGTGAAGCATCGACTCCGATGACTAAGCCCCTTCATCCTCCCTTGGATGAACAGTTCCCGTCAGCATCATCGTGTTGCGTTTCGGAACCGACTGACCGGCTCGACGCCCCCACGCACGACCCAAAATCGCTGTTCTGTTTGGCACGATGGAATGAAACCAAGAAAATCAGCGGCCTGGTACAACAAAGGCGTCGGACGACCACGGCCTTGTTTGGGCCTTGGCGAGTTCCAAGCAACGCCTGGGCCACGTCCCTGGCCCGCCACGAGCTCGCAACGTGATTGCAGTGGCAGCTTCGCCAATGCCCTGTCGCACGTTATTCGAACAAGAAGGTGCGCGGCATCATTTATGGTCGCTCGGCTTCGTGGTGCCTGATGCATCGCCAGCAGGCCACTTCGTGGCCCGTCCGCAAGCCTTGATCCGTGGCGCCGTTTCACTGCGTCGACGATGGCCTCACCTAGAGTATACCACACCGCACGCCAAGTTCCAGACTTGGCAGGGGGGAGGCGGACCGCTCTCCTCGGCAAACACTCACAGGAACAGGTCGGCAGCCTCGCGCAAGTCTCCACGGAGTATTACGCCGTATTACACGCCTCGCCCCCAACGTCGACAAGAACTCGCATGCAGGTTGCGCCGCAAACAGCGGTCTGCAGGATGCTCTGCTCGTCAAAGGCTTCCACCACACAGTAAGCCTCGGGGGCGGTCCTCACGGAGCGCGAGTATTATTAGCAGGGGCAGCGAACGTGCCACCCGCCCCGTCCGGCCAAAGACAAGCCGCCGCCATCGACCCATCCAGGCACCAGAAGCAATGCCCTACCGCGATTAGCAGCGCGACAGGGGGCCCCTCCCGGTCCCGTCCTGCAGGTACGGCCAGTCAGAGGCCGTCGACGTGCATCCCGCGATCCACCACCTGTTCCCGCCCGCGCACCTGGCCCAATCACAACCCGTGCCCTGAGCGCCTCGCTCGACTTTTGCCGATCCACCAGCGGCGCCAGCGCCAACGGACTTGCAGACGTTCTGCTTCCCTTCTGCAAGGGTTGCAGCGTCCTGAGGGGATTGCGCCCATTTGCGAGTCGTTGGCCGGCTGGCCGGCCCCCCAAGCCTGTCAGAGTTTTCGGTAGCCTGCAAGCCACTCGGCAGTGAGGAGGCAGCCTGACCGATAAGTCCATGCAGTTCCCCGGCGCCTGCATCGCGGCCGATCTTCCCTCTCTCACGATCAGTCACACGCTCTTTTTGCTTCATTCACCGGTCTCGACGACTCGTCTTTCGCTCCCTTCCTCCAACGAGATACCTGTGCTGCTGCGCACGCCACTCGCTCTCCATTCCTTCAGATCCGATCCTGTTCCAGACCGAAACTCGCTGGTCGTTCAACAGCCTCTAAGCCCCATCAACCAACACCACCGAACTATTCCCGCCGGACCTCGATAATCGTTCAAGATGTACTCCGCCGGTCTCATCACTCTCTTCGCTGCCGTGGCCGCCGCGCAGGACCTCGGCGCCGTCACCACCACGACGCAGACGTCCACCACCACGCGCACTTTGACCGTTACGCAGTGCCATCCAACGGTCACCGACTGCCCGGCCAGGCTGTCTACCTCTAGCAGCGTCGTCCCTGCGCCCGTCACCACCTCGGCTGCGCCCACTACCGTTGCGCCTATCAACTCGACGACCTCGTCGACGACCTCGTGCTTCTCGTCCGCGCACTGGTCTGTGTACAACTCGACCACGAGCGTCGGCCCTACCGCTCCCACCACCATCGTCACGGTTCAGCCTAACCAGCAGACGTCGGTCCAGGTAGTCACGTCCCCCACGACGGCTCCTGCGACTGTGCCCACCGCTGCCGCCGGCAACTTCCAGGCCCAGGCCGGCGTTCTTGCCGCTGCTCTGGCCGCTGCTCTTGCCGCTGCCTTCTAATATGTTGAAGCAGCAAGCATTTACATTCACTTCTTTTAACCTTTTTTTTACTTCAATTTCCTTCTTCATGATTGGGATCTAACCCACTTATTCTCTGGGGAAGGACGTTTGGAGAACTTGTTACATTGAGACATGTGTCTCGATGAGATTTTCATTGCGCCACTGCGTGGCCAGCAATCCACGCTTGGTATCTTGCCAGCCCGCTCGGGTAGGCAGGCCAAGAACGAAGTTATGCAATCGGCGTTCTGAGGCAAACATACACAGATGCACAGATGGCCATGGCTTAGGAAGATACCACAATAGCTTTGGACATGAATGGAGCTTTGAAAATAAACGCCATCCGTCACTGTGAATCCTCAGCATGATTCCTCAAACCTTTTTTGCACGTGATTGCGAACCGATTCATACCTTTCAACGGCGCGATTGGTCCACCCGTCATGTGGCAATATTGCCAGCTATCTCAGCGTATTAGCCGTATTCTTGCATATGATCTCCGATTGCGTTTCGACTACGAAGTAAACAAACAAAACGTTTCAGCCTCAAAATCGTCCGTATATGTCTTCATCTTTCTGATTCTGAAGCTGAGATGCCAATGCGTCTCTTCAAAGACTGTCCTTGCCGACATCCCTACCTCCTGCCGCCGAGCTGTACACGGCATTTGGCTGTCCGTTTCCAACGTCTCACTTGTTAACTGAGTCGAACAGATTTGACGGATAGACGGGTCCAGGTGTTGATACTGATTCAAAAACCCTTTTTTCGAAGCGCGGCTGAACTGAGAATGTTGTCTCTGTCATCGCGAATATGACTTGTCTCAAGGCCAGCCCATACGCTGGCTCGAGATGGCGCCTCCTACTGGACATCTCGACTATGCGAATATGCGGAAGCCCAGGATCCACGACGCGGATTTCGTGCATGTACTCATATTTTTGCCTTCGGCCCTTCCATCTAACATGTTGCAAAGCAACAGCAAATTGTTTTCATGCTTCGGACCCTCTTCTACTCCTCTGCCAATTATGGAAGGACAGGGCTGTCCGCGAAGTTTCGTATCATCGCTGTGCCCCAGTAGTGCCGCTCGATCGTCAACATGATGTCGCTCAACGAGAGGCGAAGTCTCCCTGCGTGATTCAGCTCCTATCATTCGCTTTGAAGTTCCAGTAGATTGACAATGGATTCGACAATTCCCCAGGTGGACTCTGTAGGCTACACCGCCATGGTGTACGCAGTTGAGCCCCTCATCGATAGATGCCGTTGTGGATACCGCAAGCCTCCACCTGGGAAAGCGATCGGTCACCCGCATCTAAGTCGCTTTGTCTCATTTCATATGGACAGCGCGAGGCCGTCGCTTTTCCCCTCACTCCCTCTGCGTTGGTTTGTTGTTGAAAAGCATTATGAACAGGGCTGCCCGCTTGCCACGGCTGTGGCGCATGACACGCAGAGACTCGTGTTGGAGTCTGCGAGGAACGGGCACTGATGCGTCGCCGCGTGAGCACACATCTTGTTGGAGATCAATAGCATGCCGGGGATTTCTCCCCGGTGGAGTAGCTGCTCCATCACCTGGCTGTCGGTGGCGGCAATGCCATTGGTGGCGGTGACGGCTGTCTGCATGATCTCATGCAGGCCGGCCGGCGGCGGATAGAAGTTGGCGGTTCGGGCCCGGTACCGTTCCGTGGCTCCTCTCATCGTGACCAGGTTGTAGATTTATAGACGTTGGATCTTCTGTCTGAAGGGGGACCTTCTTCCGGTTCTTGGCCCGGGATGCCGTTATCAAAGAATGGTCTGGGCCCGTCGAGGCTCGATGTCAGGGGAGGACATCAAACGGCTGGTGAGCAAACAGGCAAGAGGGTAGTGGTGTTACTTGAAAGAGAATATGCTCCAGGTATAAATAGGGCTGGCGGTGAAGATGCACGGCAAGGTGATATTGTCGCCGGGCTGTCCAGTCGAGCTCAATGCCAGGTCAAACTTGCGAATGATTGGCGTGGTTTGGCGATATGTGGTGGCAATGACGAGGACGAGCGAGGCCCCAGCTCGTTGGTGCCGCCGTGGCATGTCATTGATGAATCGAGAGAGACGGGGCAACATCCAATAAGGGCAATTTGAGCGAAAATAACGAAAGAGGGCATGTTGGCCCATTCCAACTTTCTGTCACATTTGGGTTCGCCCAAGACGGACCTGGCTGACAGGCGACGGGACGCCTTGAAGGTGATTGGGGGCGTGTGTGGCGTGCGTCTTATTAGACCTGGCATGGTGGTGTGGTGCGAGTGACACGGCGTGTCTTGATTGTCCAAGGCGTTGCGGATGTGGAACCAATAAGCCTCTTGAGTCCATGAACCCAGCACCGGATCCGCCCGTCAACTGCGTTTCTGGACTTCATACGAAGTACAGTACACCATAGGCCAAAGCACCTGTCTTTGCTTACCTGTGCCGCCACCGAGCAGAGGCCCAGTCCACCCGTTCGTCCCGAGATGATGCGTCCCCGCGGCCCGGGACGGCCGTGTCTCACGCTGCCCTTCTAGAAGCCAGCGATGCCAGCTGAAAGCCAACAGCGTCCCCTCCGCGTGGACTGGTCCGTCGAGAGGCTCATATAGCCGACCTTGCTCCTGATAGTCTCCGGCTCCTCCTGATTCGCCGCCCCAGTGGCCCGACTGCCACTTGCTGCTTCGGGGCTTGCCGATCATTTTCATCCATGGGTGCTGTTGCGGGCCCAAGATGTCGGCAAAGAAGACCGAGTCCAGTCCAATCGACGACTGCTGTACACTCTCACCCCGAACGAAAACAAGTCATGCTGCGTGGCCTGTATGTTCCATGGCCAGCAGGGCAGGCAGGGCATGCACCATGAGGGGCCGATGCTCACGTACGTCGTTGGCACGTGGCTGACGACTCACCTCGAGCTAATGTCAGACGGCCGCGCCGTGCTCTGCTTCCCTTGGCGGATGGAATGGCCATGAAACACGTACTAAGGAGGGCAGAGAGGGGCAGGGCGCAACGAGGTGCAATTCCGTCTCGCTGAAGTGAGCATGGTCCGCCCTGAAGGTGCAAAGCAAAAGATGGAGGCTTCAAGAGCCTCTCCCCATTGGTGAGAGACCAAAATCTGACAGATGATGTCTTCAAAGGGCCAAGCCAACGGCATGATCGGGCGAGGCAACAATGGCCGAGGTCGCAACGATGGTGTTTTGTCGCATTGCCGCCAACTACACCGATTGCGCCAGGTCCCTCATTCCTTTTGCACTTATTCTGAATTCAGGACTGTCAAGGTGACTCAAAGACATACCTGTAGCCGAGCAACCTGCTGTGCCCACTTCCACTTTGCGCTGGCGGATGCTCCAACACACTGCTGCCTGAGCTAGAGCATACAGCCTTCACGGCCTGGACCGGTGCCCGTCTCCGTCATTTGGGTGAACAAGGGTCTGAACAGCCGGCAAAGCTAGGCGTTTAGTCTCTCCTTGAGGGCTCCAAGTTGTGCGACGGCGCATCTGCAGCTCTATAATCAGTTGGACCCCAGCGCAAGCTAAGCGTGTCGTTGCCGTGCCAAGACGCATCGTTTCAGTCCTGCAGCTCCTCCTACCTGGGCTTTGCTCCTATTGCCCTCGCATCGCGAACCAAAAGGTCCAGTTCCCCAGCGCCACAGCGCGAGCTAGTTCTCGTTGCGGAAATGGCTCCTGGGGGGTCAAATGTGAAGCTGCTGGAGTAGTCGGGTCTGCCCTCATCCAGTGACTTGGATTCCACGTGCGGCTGATGTGCAGATCGTCACCCTGGTCTGCACGTCTTCCTATCTTTGGCTCTTGAGTGCGGGCGCAACGCGCGCTGTCGAAATCCGACGGAGAGTGGAGCATTTACGAGACCATTTCAGCTCCTTGAGATCAGATCTTGTTCTAGCTTTACCTGTTCAAGGATTCTTTGTATCTGAACACAATCGCCTGGTACCGGAACGTTCGTGCCCTCCTCCATGGCGTGCAGTAGCGCGCACTAGTTTGAACGCATGCATCTGGAAATAGACGGGATTTGACGGGTGTACGGTCCCAAGAAACTTGTAAGTAATATCAGTTGAGCCTCTGTGTAACCCACTGAATGGGTAAGGTGAGGAGCGAAACGAGTAGACGTAGACCTCAGTCAAAGGCAACTTCGCCGGCTGCCTTGAAGGCACGCGCCTCTGCGTCGGATGTTTTCCGTCGGGCCGGCACCGGCTATATCGATCAGCAGCAGACGGCTGAAATGACAATTCAGGCTGAGCTGACAGCTGCTCACTTGCACCCTGTTGGTCGTTCTTCGTGCCCATCCGTGCCGTCATGATTGCGCGCCCGTGGAAGAGGAAAGTGTTGACCTCGCGTCATCTCACCTCGGAGCGCGACAGTTCTCGCAACGGAACACGTCATTGTCGGTCTGCTGGAACGATGCATTCACAGGGCATCTGGTCCCCTTGTGCCGTTTGTTTTGGACCAATGAGCTGCAGAAGTGATGTTGAGTCGTTGGCGGACACCACCACATGTGACTCCCTCACCCCCTCCTAAGTGTAGGCTGACGGGTGCTTATGTTACGGTGTACTTTTCGTCATCGCATAATTCGGCAATGCCATTCTACTCGTATTACCAAGGCGAGTCTCGTGCGTGATGACACCGCTGTTGAGGTCGAGTGTCCGGCTTGATGGGAAGTTAGCTGATGCCCCACCGAAGGCTGCGGATGGTGTTGTCGTCGTCCCAGATATTTGTGACAGTTTTCTCCAAACACAGTCCAATTACGTAGAAGGAAAGCGAAGCGAGAATAGAGGGCGCAGAAGTCGTGGGAGGGCCGGGAGTGGCAGAGTGGGTTTAATATTCTTCTCTTCCAAGTTGTCTCCGTCCTCACCGCCTGCCTGGCAATCACTACTTCTTGCCCAACCGCTCCTTCCCGGTGTTGACATATGAGGGCCCCGGAAGGGACACTTGATAAGGGCAGGAGCGTCGGAGTGTCCATTGCCCATGCCAAAATCGTCATGGGTTGCGCATCCAGATTGGCCATATACCCATGACCGGCTTTTGCAGGCGAGAACCCTGGGAAACGCTGTCACTCAATCACATACAGTCGTATGTCGGCCTCGCAGCATTGTCGCTGATATGGTATTTGTTATGTGCAGCAATACAGGACGTAGCCGGCGCAAGTCGTGCCATTGGCATTCGGATAGACTGGTGGAACCTTGTCCATTGGGTGCAAGTTAACGAGTAGATTGCCTGCAAGCAATGCCGGCCGCCGGTTGGGCTGGAATTACTACAGAGTACTCTCGATCCGGCTTAGAAGGGCTGGCATTGATCGAAATCGGATTACGATCCGGTGAAGATCCCATGTGTCTCATCATCCCCAGTATTCAGAGGCAGGTGGCCGGTGCTGAAGCCGGGTGCGCTCAGAAGTCATAGCGTCGAACCTTGGCTGGTCCTGTTCCGACGGGGGCCCCACAGCTGTAGATGGCCTCGCAAAAGCCTGACTGACTTTGGAGGCAATTGCAACGTCTATGCTGAGATCTCGCCACGTTGAAGATGATGACCAGGACGAGTGATGGGGTAATTACTGGGTAGGGTAAGCGGAGTGGTTTGGTTGGGCGCTCTCGTACGAGTGCGGCATTGCTTGTCGCTTTTGAAACGAAACAAAGTGTGTTGCGTCTACATTGGGCAAGGTGTCAAGCCAGATAAAGCACAGTCCGCGATCGGTCGAGGAAGCCAGCTGTGCCCGTGCCAGGAGGTGCCTCATCTCCGCGCCAACTCACGCATAATAAGATTCAGCATGTGCCGTACCTTGTGAACCAAGATGCAGCTGGTACCTGAGGTATCCTCAACACTCCGAGCGAGACAGCAACGGCCGGAAACCTCACCTCACCGCCCCTCCCCCTGGCAGTAAGAAAGGGTGGTGAGAGCTCGAGCTCAAAAAGACGCACACAAAAAAAGCCACAAGCACCACCTCCCCGCCACGACGTCTTTGTGGCTGGTGCGGAGTCACGGCGAAACACAGCGAAGCACAAGCCCTAGCTGCTCCGTAGATAGGCCTGAACTCTGGTGTGCTCGCAGCCAAGAGCTATCTTAGGTTAGGTTTTCTCCACAGCCTCGGCCGGTGCTCCATCCCTTTCCCATTTGTCCCATTCCATCCCCTCCCTCGCTCCTCTAACACCTCGAGGAACCCATCAGCACCTCTCTCGACCCTTTGACGACGACGCCTGAAGGTCCATTGTGCCTTCCGCCATCGACGTCAACATGTCGAAGCCCACCAGCCTCAACGGCAGCGAGAGCGAGTTCGAGTTCATCGAGACTCCCAAGGCCACGCCGCCCTTGTTCGAAAAGGAGGAGGAGTGCGGTGTCCGCACCACCAAGGTACGTGGCCATTGGCTCCGTTGCGTGGCCTGTCTTGACCCGTAGTGCACCCCCCGATGCCGGCACGGGGCCAGCGACGGCTGCCCCGATGTCAATGGCACCCAATTGCTGTGACGGGCCAGGCCACGCTTCCGTGAAGACCACTCTCTTGCCAAGCGCCTCTCTCGTCTGCCAAGACGCTGACCGAATTCTTCAACCCGCAGTATCCAGCTATCCAAAATGCTCCCCTCCCGGCCGACGGCCCCGGGTCCGATACCTTCAACAACACTGCCCTGATCGCCATCCTTCTCGGTGTTCCGTACTACCTCAGCTGGAAGATCGGCGGCGGCTGGAAGACGTTCATCTTCTTTGCCCTCATCGTCGATTTCCCTCTCCTGGGAGCCTACTGGCTCGTCGTCTCCTCCATCAGCCCCCGCCGCAATGAGAAGGCCAAGCTGCCCGGCCGCCCCGTCGAGTTCTACCTCGACTTCAAGAAGGAGGCCGACCGCCAAAAGTACCGCGGCTCCAACAAGATTCCCATGGAGACTTTCCACGAGATGTACTTTGACGGCGACGTCGACTTCAAGGGCGACTGCCTCGAGATCATGGAGTACCGCCATGACTGGGCCAGCTTCCGCTTCACCATTAGCCTCATCAAGTTCTTCCTCCTTGGCATGATCCCCGAGCTCATCATGCACACCCGCTCTCAAGGTGCGTGGACATGTCTGGCCAGCGACTGGACCGGAGCTTCCGCTGCGACCCCAGCAGCAAGCGATTGTGCGTGTGGCTGACCGATAATGCAGACGAGGAGCAGGTCCGTGACCACTACGACCGGGGTGATGACTTCTACGGCTGGTTCCTGGGCCCCCGCATGATCTACACCTCGGGCGTCATCTCCGACATCAACAAGGAGGAGACGCTGGAGCAGCTTCAAGACAACAAGCTGGCTATCGTCTGCGAGAAGATCGGCCTCCAGGCCGGCGAGAGGATGCTGGACATTGGCTGCGGTTGGGGCACCCTTGCCCGCTTCGCCAGCGAGAACTACGGCGCTCACGTCACCGGTATCACTCTCGGCCGCAACCAGACTGCCTGGGGTAACAGCGCCATGCGCAAGGTTGGCATCACCGAGGAGCAGAGCAAGATCTTGTGCATGGACTACCGCGACATCCCCGTCCCTCAGGGTGGCTACAACAAGATCACCTGCCTCGAGATGGCCGAGCATGTCGGTGTCCGCCACTTCTCCGGCTTCCTCTCTCAGGTTTACAACATGCTGGATGACGACGGTGTCTTCTTCCTGCAGATTGCTGGTCTTCGTAAGCCTTGGCAGTACGAGGATCTCATCTGGGGCTTGTTCATGAACAAGTACGTCTTCCCTGGTGCCGATGCCTCGACTCCTCTCGGCTGGGTCGTAGACAAGCTCGAGGGCTCCGGTTTTGAGATCAAGGACATCGACACCATCGGCGTGCACTACTCGGCCACCCTCTGGAGATGGTACCGCAACTGGATGGCCAACCGCGAGAAGGTTGAGGCCAAGTACGGCAAGCGCTGGTTCCGCGTACGTAACCTTTGTTTCCTTGGCCGCAATGTTAAGGGTGCTTGAACTGACTTGATGCGCTCTTCTAGATCTGGGAGTATTTCCTTGGCTACTCCACCATTGCCTCCCGCCAGGGCACCGCCACCTGCTTCCAGATCACTCTGGTCAAGAATATCAACTCGACCCACCGAATCGAGGGCATCAACACTCAGTTTGGTCTTAAGGGTGGCCTCAAGAACTGCAAGGCCGACCTGCAGGCCTGGGCTGCCAAGAACAACGCGGTGTCCTCCACCACGTTCCTGTCCTAAGTGCCTTCATGTGTACTTAACCCCACTTCTCTTGGCGCGAGAGCAGAACTCTAGATGAAAATTACGGCGGCGGCGACTCGTCGCGAACGTGACGAGATACCTGGTGTGGTCTTGGGTACGCGTTTACGGACAGGCCTCAGGCAAAGTTGACGAGTATTGAAGAGAGTGTCCATAAGGTGAACTCTGTTGCCATGGAGGACCTACGGACCAGTCTGGGCAGCTCTTGTTTCGTTATAGCGATGGCGGGCGGCGCTCTAATCTTTAGACGGGTTAGCGGGATATGTTCTGGGAAAATGTGTCGAGTACTGTAAAAGGCTTGCCGCGGTGGGCGTGCCGCTGCGAGCCGGGGGAATAGTGTGCAACGGATCAAGTAGAGAGCCACAGGCTTCAGACCAAGTCTGCCGTCGTGTTGGCTGGGTTATGGAATTCCTGACCCTGCTTCCTCGGGCTGGCAGTGACGGTCTATGAGCTCTAACAAAAATGGCATTTGAAAAAGTACTGCTCTCGTGAATATCTGCTAAGGAACTCTTATGTGTTATGCGTGATGAGAAGGGCCCAGATTGTGGCTCCCAAGCTGGCGCAGACGAGATGCGATGAGACGTGGGGTCGCTCGCAATGGTCGCGTGCACCTCACTCAACGACGCCACTGCTCACCACCATCGGCTCTGTCTTCTTGCGGCCAACTACAACTCGCGGGCGTCGCTGGATTCGAAAGGAGTCTAGGGAAAGCAATCGAGTCCAGCGCTTTTTGTTTGCCGATGCCACTTCTGTCCGACACTGCTCTTTGTTGAAAACCCACACTCGCTGTCGATGGGCTTCACTTCACCAGGCCGCTCCGACACCAGATACGATGAGAGGAGGCAATCCGCGGCCAGCACTGGTAAGATGTCGTTTTGGCAAGGCGCCGATGACACGGCGAGAGTGGTCCGCAGCGGCGACCTCGAGCAGCACCGTCCCAGGCATTGAGGCCCTGACGCGCCGGCCAGCCAAGCTCATCCCCGACTACCTCGTCCCCATGCCCTCTCACCTCCTCACCACCACCCTCTCCGACCTCATCCACGCGCCCTTCCCTTCGTCGCCCGTGGTGCAGCGCCCGCCGCGCGCCCTCCCGCAGGGCCACCACCTCGTCTACTTCCCCATCCAGACGGCGCCGTCGGCGCTGGCCGCGGACGGCGCGGACCCGGACCACGGGCCCGGCGGCGCGTTTGCGCGGCGCATGTGGGCGGGCGGCGAGGTCGTCTTCCGCGAGGGCTGGCAGGAGAGGCTGCTGATGGACGGCAGGGCGTGGGGCTGCAGGGAGGCGATTGAGCGGGTGCAGGTCAAGGGGCGCGAGGGCGACGAGAAGGTGTTTGTGGATGTGTTGCGGCGGTATGGCCTGGGACATGACTTTGAGAAGATGGAATACGACATTGAAGAGCGCAGGACGCTGGTCTTTATGCGCAATGAGGAGCAGTCCTCTCCGCCAACTCCCCGGCGGCCCATCAAGTGTACGTCCACACTCCGACCGCTCTCGCGATATGGCTAACGGCAATATCAGACCCTCATCCGCCGACGCTCACCGCGTCCCTGGTCCCAAGCCCAACGCACCTCTTCCACTTCTCAGCACTCACCTTCAACGCGCACGCCATCCACATCGACCCGTCGTACGCGCGCGCCACCGACGGCCACCGCGCGCTCCTCGTCCACGGGCCGCTCACACTCGCGCTGATGCTGCGTGTGCTCGCCGCCGCAACCGCGGGCGCCCCTGGGCAGGTAAGAAGCATTTCCTACAGAAACTACGCGCCGCTGTATGTCGACGAGGAGATGAGAGTCTGTGTGAGGGAGGTCAATGGCCGTAGCTGGGACGTGTGGGTGGAGGGGCCGGGAGGATTGGCTGTTAAAGGGACGGCAGAGATGGAGAGGACTGAGGGACTGCGATGAAGGCTGATGATACCCTACATTTCTCAGAGGAATCACGTTCATATTCAAGTTTGATTAAGCGTTCAACAATGCAATAAAACATACAAAATCTATGTCCCTGTCAGGGTATTCGGTTTTGGAACGCAACCTTCGCGGTACGTTCTGGCCCTATAATACAACCAACGCCACCCATAGTTCGCAAAAGTAAAGGCCGCTTCTAGTCTGCCCAGCCAAACACCTCGCTGATGGACAAGGTATTACTCCGCAAGCCCGTCAGGGTCATCAACACAAGCACCACGTCGAGGACGAGCAGCAGCACGCCAGCGAGCGCGAAGCGCGGCATGAACACGCGATACAGCATGAGGTGCCGCCGCAGCCAGCCCGCCCAGCTCATCGTTGCGAGCGACTCGACGGCAAAGTACGCGACGAAGACGCCGGCGGCGCGCGCCACGGCCTCGAGGACGCCCTTTTGCTTGGGCCCCGTCTTCCACAACGCCAGAAGCGGGACGCAGGCGGCGGCGAGGATCTGGCCGGCAAACGAGTTGAGGATGACGACGAGCGGGGTCCAGGGGTAGCGTACGCCGAAAAGTGGAATGAAGGCGCTGTCCCACTGGATGCTGGCGATGACAGCCTGGTGGCCCGTTTTGAAGTAGTAGAAGTTGCCGAGGATGGCGAGCATAATGGGCCCGATAGTTTCCGTCTTGAGGCCGTTGAGGTCGAGCACCTCGGCGAGCGAGAGCACCTGCCACAGCATGAGTGCGAGCGCACCGGAGCCCATGGGCTTGGAGAGGAGCAGGCAGGCGCCGAGTATGTTGACGGGGAGCATGAGGTAACGTGCGCCGAGGGCGTTGGCGTAGCCGAGGATAGCAACGCGTGCCTGGCCCGTCCTGCTGGTCGTGGACACGATGGATACGCAGGGCGGCGACCAGACGAACGCCGTCGTACCGGCTACGAAGCAGAGCGCCAGGCCCAACTGCGCGAGGTAGACACTCACAGTTTTGAGAGTGCCCCCGGACAGGCGGTGGGCGAGCCAATCGCCGTTGTTGGCCGCGTCAATGACCCAGTAGACTGCCGACACGAACAGCCCCGCGCGGAAGACGTAGCCGATCCAGGTCGGCGCGAGGCCCTCGTACGACCGTGTCGGTACGAGAAAAGACTTGATGATGGAAGGCAGAGCGATGAAGACGAGAAAGGGAATGGCGAGTTGCCAAGGCGCTGACGTAGACGTCGTGCCGGACGCGTAGTAGGTGGATGTGCAGTACTGCATCTGCTCCTCACGACAGAGCTTGGAAAAGGAGGCCAGGCGGCCGAGGACAACGAAGGCAATGGAGTGGTAGATGGCCATTGTGCGGTCCACCTTTGATTCGATACGGAAAGAGGCGATGGCCGTGATCACGCCGAACGTGGTGATGAAGAAGAGAAGGATGGAGTCTTCCCAGATTGTGTAAGAGTTGGAGGCAAAGCCGATGGATTGGCTGAGCGTGAACACGATTGACAGCCAGCCCCAAAAGTTGCGCGGGAGCAGGTTGAGCAGCGTCTTGCCGAGGTCGTAGAGCGACGTCCCCACGCTCGTCATCATCAGTGTCATGACCAACGTGGCCACCCCGACCATGGGCTGCTGGCGATAGACGGCCGCGAGTATCAAGGTCCCGGCGATGACGAGGAAGCGCGTGTCCCAGAGGCCGCGCAGGATATCCTTGTGGTAGTACTGGTCGGCATGGGTCACCGTCCCGCCCTGGGCGAAGTCCATGAGCTCGAGCTGCTTCTCGGCGTAGTCGAGCTCCACGTCGTTCATGACGACGAACTCCTCGTCGGGGCTGCGCGATGTGTACAGGAGCAGGAGCACGACACCGCAGGCGCTGATGAAGACGCCGGCAAGCATCTGCGGCACGTCAAACTGTGACCACAGGCGCTTGTAGACCTTCAGGGTCTCCTTCTGGAATTTGGCAAACGCCTTGTAAGTGTCCTGCGGGGACATGCCAGGCGCATTGGCGCTAGCCCACAGCGCTTCTGAGGAGTTGGCTTCTGCGCTCTGGGTAATGTTACGGGCGCCAAAGTACGACTTCTGGTATCTCTCGATACCGGCGGAGGCCATGCGCGAGACTGCGGCGAGGTTGGCCCAGTCGCTGCCCTTGGGCCCGGCAAAAGTCTCCTCAATGGGCTGCCCGAGGTTGTTGTAAGGGATGGGTATGCCCAAGAGCAGCGCCAGCGTCGGCACGAGGTCGATCTGATTCACGGGTCGGATCTTGGCCGTGGCCGGAGGCACCGCAAAGTCGGGCGACGTCCGTCCAAAGATTGGCCTCTTGGAATACATCCACAGCGCTGCCTCGACCTCGTCGTCGCTCTCGCCCCCGTGGTCGCCCTTGCTGTCCATGCCGTGGTCGCCCATGACGACCAAGAGCGTGGAATCGTCGATGGTGGCCGTCAGCCTGCGGATGAAGTCGTCCATTTGGCGCAGCTTTGCGTTCATGGCGGGGTGGTTGGGCCCGTAGCGGTGTCCCGCGTGGTCGACGCCCAGACAGTGGCCGATGAGGACGTCCCAAGCACCCTTCTTCTCGGCTTCCATCAGGGGGAAGATGTGTTGGATGACGCCATTGTCAACGGTGTGCAGATCCGGCACGTTGAAGCTGTCGTACGCCTTTGAGATGTTGGCCTCGAAGTAGCCCGGGAAGAGAGACACCCAGGTGTCGTCGCCCAGGTGGGCAATCTTCTTTCCCGCGTTCCTCAGCTGCATCAGCAGGTTGTCCTCATCAATGGCCGTCCCCGCAAAGTTGCTCCCGGCGTCGATGAACGTGGGCAGCGTCCCCGTAGTCAGGCCCTTGAGCCTCTGCAGCGTCGTCGTCGGAGGGTCGGCGATGAAGGGCCGCATGAAGGCATTGCGCGGCGAGCCGACGGCCGTCTCGTGCAGGAAGGGGAACGCGTTGTGGAACTCGTGCGCGCCGGCCGCATCCTGGGGCACGGTGAAGTCGTACCTCAGGGCGTCGATGATGACCACGACGGCGCGATCAAACGTCTTGGGGTGCCAGCAGCCCTTGGCGACGCTGAGCGGCGCAAGCTTGCTGTCGACGGGCGGCGCGGTGCAGTTGGACTTGTCCTCGAGCACCAGCCGCGTCAGCAGGAAGCCGCTGGTGAAGAGCCAGAGGCCCACGGCGTGGACGACGAGCAGCCAGGCCCAGAAGGCGACCGTCCACCGCCACCGGCGCTCGTACGCCTTGTGTCGCTGCTTGTTCAGCTGCTCGCGCTGCTGCTCCAGCGCCTGCGTCCTCTCCCGCTCGGTCGGCAGACCCTGCCGCGCCGCCTCTGCATCCTCGGCCTCCTTGGCGGCCTTCGCCTGCGCCCACTGCGCTGCGAGGGCCTTGTACTCGGTCTGGGACGACGCGGGCGACGACGCCGCCTTGTCTTTTGCTTTCGGCTTGGGGCTGCTGCGCGGCGGCATCTTTAACGGCGTGTCGCGGTCGGTCCCAGGGCCATTGGCTGGCCTGGAGCTCGAGGAGACGTGTGAGGGAGGCAATGGCACAGGCGGCACGGGGACGCGAGCTGCGGCGGTCCTGCGAGACGGAGAACTTTGTGTGTTGATGGTGGATCTTGGTCGACGTGGCGCTCCTAAGCTGGGCTTACCAGAGTGGAGCGGCGGCATCACTCATCACTGCATCACCGCACTGCCGCCCACCCCCACGCTGGACGACGACGCCTTGGGGCTTTGCAACCGACATTATCACGTTTATTCCTGGTTCCCGTCGCATACATATTGTTTCCCCCCGCATTTAGACCGATTTCGTAAACAAAAGCACTCATCTTGCATATCCACAAGCTTTACCTCCCCAATGCCTCGAATATACCGCCCCGAAGCAGCCTCAGATGGCTGAGAATCTTACCTTTAAACGCCAAACTATGTCCCCTGTGTCGTTGCAATGTACATACGTGCCCGAATTCGGACAGTCATGGCAGTCATGCGCCTTCTATGCACCCATAACCATGGCGAGGCAAACCAGCTAGACCCCCGGCTAGTCAAACATGTCCATTCCCGACGGCCGGGTGGTGCTGCTCGCCGCCGTTCGTCGTTCTTGTCTCCGTCGCCGCCTCCGGTCGTCTGCACCCACAGACTCTGGGCCCTTGTCCGGCCCGCTGGGCGACAAGCTCATTGCGCTCCACGTCCCATGGCTCTCGGGACTACCCAGGCTAGACATAGTCTGTCCGGCCACCGGCGCGGTGCCCGATGGACCAGCCTGGCCGGAGTAATAGGCCGAGTCCTTGGCTCTCCTAGCGCCTTTCGCGAACGCTGGATTGGGGGGCGAAAGCGGTGTCAACTGGTCCTCTGCCGCTCTCCTGTCGGCAGCCCTCCCGGCAGCCCTCTCGGCTCTCCCTGCTGCTCTCTCTGCTGCTCTCTCAGCTCTTTGCTGGCTCGAATCTCGTCGGTATCGCCGACCGTAGCTGGGGGAGTCCAGGCCTGACAGGCTACTCTCCGAGTCCCCTCGACTCATCGGTCCCCGCGCTGCCATGGCTTCTTCCTCGGTCAATCGTCGAAGCGTGACATTGCGATCCCTGTCGTCATGAACCTTGAGTTTGACGCTGACGGGCTGGCTGCTTGATGAACCGTATCGATCTCTGTCGTCGCGAGCGACATAATCCTGACTTGCGGCGAGATTGCCCGCCCGTGCTGCTGCCTCTGCCGCTGCCCTGTCCCCTTCTCTACGTCGTCGCGACGACGTCCGTCGTTGGGGCACGCGGCTGTCTCCTCCTGATGACACGAATGACCCTTCGACTTCGTGCAAAATACCGCGGGGGTCAGGGGGCATTGAGGGCATGGAAACAGAGTCGTGTCTCGACCTAGACCGGGACCGAGAATGGCCTCCAGGCATCGGCATCGGTACAACTGGTGGCACTGCACCAGGGTGCGAAGGAGGGACTGGAGCACCGTATGTGCCCGCTGCCGGTCGCGTTTCGACAGAAGACTCGGTGATTTCCGACATGTCGGTATCCCTAGCAAAGCCCGTAGGCCGACGGACTGGAGTGCGGCGCGATTCCCTTCGCGACGGAGAAGGATATCCGTCCCCAGTGAACCGAGACACTTGTGTTCCAGACCGCATATCTTCCTCGTCTCGTAGCCTGTCTTCCTCTTTCTGCGCTCTGCGGTCTGCCATCTTCTTGGCAAACCATCCCATGCCCAGCCCAGAGAGGATGCCCTTGGCGAACCCGCCGCCCCTTGTTCGACCCTCCACTGGACGCCGAGAAGGGCTCACGTAGGACGAGTAGTCAGATTCTTCGAAGTCGTGTCTCGAAGAGCCATGGGCGTGCATCGGGCGCGGGGTGGTGGGACGTCGTGGGTCTCTGCTCCTGCTTCTGGTTCGGGCCATGGCGATCGGGTTGGCCGAGGGCGGCAAGATGGACGTGTTGGTCCCGTCCCTGAAGTCCTGTCTGTAGCTGTCGGTAACGTCGCTGCTGAATTCGCTCATCGTCGGAGCCCCTCGTCCAGACCTGTGTCGTCGAGGGGTTTCGGTGGACACTGCTGAGTATGCCTCGTCACGTCGACTTTGCCGTCGGTTCATGAAGCCCGAGACAAGCTTGCCGGCACCTATGGCTGCGGCAGCACCTCCGAGTACCTTCATTATGCCGCCGCCGCCGCTCTTCTGCGGAGCTACCTCTGAGTATTTCTCAGTGAAGTGGCTGTCAGAACCGCGCCTCGAAGAAATCACTTCGGGGCCACGACTATGGCTGAAAGACGGCGACCGGCTTCGGCTTCGGAGGCGATCTCGGTCCTTCTTCTTTGGCCGCATTAGCGCCCAGATACCGGCGCCGGCAGCCAATGGACCGAGCCACTTTGCCCATCCTCCATGGTGTGGTTTCGGGTCCGCTGAAAAGTACTCAGACTCTGTTATGCGAGTGTTTCCTGCCTCTGAGCGAGCGCCGCTCATATAGAGTTCCCGACGCCCCTCCGACCTGTAGCTCAAGATGAAGTACACCAGGACAAGGAAGGCCATCCAAAGTGCATACAGGACGAAGAGATACTTTGGCGAGCCGTAGAGCGTCAATCCTAGAGGGACCTGAACAATGCCTAGCAGTGCGATGGCGCGCCCAGACCACTGGTGGATCATGATGCGCAGCGACCGTATTTTGGTGATGTGGCGGACCAGGCGACCTCCAACAAGCTGAAGGAGGAAAAGTACGAAAATAGCAACGCCAATGCCGTGGTGTGGGTTCGACAAGTTCCGCTCCGGTCCAACTGCGAAAAATCCTAGAATAAACACAGCGAGGAGCATCAGGCCGGCGAGCACATGCAGCTGTGCGTGGTAGTGAACTGCGTATCCAGGCTGTCTCGAGTAGAACCGCACCGTCATGACGGACACGGGAACGAGCAGTAGGAATACCAAGGCACCCATCACAGCATGGGCCAAGACAATGCGATGGTATTGGTCGAGAGTTGAGAATCTATTTGACATGCCTGAAAGAGACGGGTTAGCCCTGGATGCAACTGGACTGGATGATGGCGCGTGGCAGCTTCACCATTGTATTGCATGGTGTCGAAGTCGAGGCCTTGCAGGTTGGGGAGCAAGAAGGTATTCTTAGAGAAGTCCCAAGTTCCATCGCCGACGCTCATCGAGTTGGAGTCGTAGCTCACAGCGCCGGGCGCCGAGAGCTCGTCTGGCGTCGGCGCCATGCCGGGAGCGAGGACGATTCGGGACGCCGCGTTCCAGTAGCTTCGAGGAGACGGATCTTGGGGTTCGACAGGAATGCGGTACGCGGACCGCCGCGAGGCACGAAGAGGAATGCGGGCCGCGGAGAGAGGTCGGCTCGCGATGTGGGAATTGCGTTTGGTATGTGAGAGGGCGGGCGGCGCAAACAATAGCGCTATATGCGAATATGGCTGCGGGGCGCTGCGATGCTCGCTGAATGTTCGCTCTCAGCGTGTTAGAACGCCATTGTTCGTCCGCAAGCAACACGGTCGATGTCACGATATTTCTGCGAAGAAGAAACAGGCTTTCGGCTTGCACGAGTTGTGACACCCGATCCATGCGGCAGCTGGTCGAGCCGGCCCAGTGCTGCAGCTGGCGTCGTTGCGCGGGGTGACGAGCCAGGGCCCTGGCCGGCGCGCCAATTACAGGGGCCGATGGGGGACCACTGCGGGTCTGCTGTGTGAGCTGGCAGCCCCACCAGCCAAAAATGGCAATTCAGTGATGACGGCGTCAGCTTTCAAGCTCTTGACCTACCCTGCAGCCCTTGGCGTCAGTCACAGGTTCATCACGCTCGTCGAGATATCTTGTCGTGCCACAAATGTTTATTGATTCTAGGTATCGGAAAGCTGCCCAAGATGCTCTTACTCATCAGATACACGGCACACGACTATGCTCTCTTGCACTCGATAACGGCAACCTCCGAGCCGGGAGTGGGATGGAGCTTGACAATCTCCAGCCCGGCACGTATCGCAATTGCGTCGAACCCCTCCAGTGTGCGCTCTTTGCCTCCAATGGCCGACATCCAAATGTCGTTGGCTGCGGCAAATGGTGATGGAAGCTTGCCCAGAACCTGCTCGACAATGAGAAGGCGGCTGTCGTCGGCCATGGCCTTGCGGATTTGCTCCAGAATCTCCACGCACTCGTCGTCGCCGTAGTCATGCAGACAGCGTCGAATGTAGTAGACCACGGCACCTGAAACGGGAGTCAGCCATGCCGCTTTGTCCCAGATGATGTGGCAATTTTCGCTCACCTTTCACTGGTTGCTCGCTGTGAAAGTCCATGGCGACGAACTGAGCTTCCTTGACATCGCCAGTCGCATTAGCCTTTGCTTCCTCGACGACTGCCTCCAGGTCTTCCACGACGCAACGACTCATTGGCAAGCCTGGGGTCTGCTTGACAATAGCCTGCAGCGCGTGACCCGCGCCGCCGCCAACATCAACGACAAGAGCCCGGTCTTTTCGATCCGACATCTTATCGACGATCCAGCTGAAGTCATAAGATCCAGTCATAGGCATCCTGCTGGACATGGCAACCATGCTGGCCATGAAGTTTGCCTTTTTCTCTGGGTCGCGATTCGTATGCTCCCAGACCGTCAGATTCGGATCGCCATGCGCGTAGGCGAATATCGTATTGTATCTACCAGTAGGTTCTTTGAGGCCGTACTGGTCATAAAATGCTGGCATAGAGAGCAGACCCTGGAAAAAAGAATCGAAGCTTCTGGAGTATCAGCCTTGGTTGCGTCTTCAACAGCACACGACTTGATGAATCACCTCATCTTCACAATGGCATTCATTGGGCTACCCGGAGTGAATTTTGCACTGAAAGGGGTGTGTGCGAGCTGGTCGTCGCCGACTCCAGTCAAGACACCCGTGCAAACAAGGACGGTAGCCAGTCGAGCTGCATACTTCAGATCAGCCTCTCATGTGAGCCTTCGACCGAGCTGCGGTACTCACTTATGAGGGAGACTTCAGCGCCAACCTTGGCTGCCAAGTCCGAGTGCGAAATTGAACCACTTGAAGGAATTGTTTCAAAGACCTTCCAGCCGATGAAGAGGCGGATCGCCGCCAGCTGAACGATCGAGACCATGCCATCCATAAGAGGGTCGGCAGGCTTGAGAAGCTTGAGTAGCGCCTCAGCAGACCCGACTAATTTGGCCCTCTCATTTTCAAGCCCTTCGAGTGATGCAGGATTGCTGCGAATGCTCTCAGTTGTATCTGCTAGCTGCTGCGCAAGAGGACCAATGTGATCTGCCATGGACATGGAGTCCCTAGCCAAGCCCCTTGCAGCCATTTTGACGGGATAGAGATGAAGAAAACTGTGTATTTTGATGACCAATAATAGTATTTGAAGGCATTCGGTTACAGAAACTGCATCAAACAGATGTACAAGAGAAGCTGGGCAAGACTTGCTCTTATACATCTCCCAAGCTCGGGGTCTACCGTTGAATTTGCCGTTGTACCCGCCCTCAACTCCGACAAGCCCAACAACTGTCCAAAAGGAGCATTCGTCTCAACCCCCCCCAACCCCGATTAATTTATGTCGGCCACCATTCAAGTGAGCGGGTTCATCGACCTGCGTGGAGCCGGCGTCAAGTTCCGTGGCGTCAGAGCTCGGACTCGGGGTCGGCCTCGGGAAAGTCTCGGGGCACGGGGATAAGAGCTAGAATTTCCCGAGCGCGTGTTAGCCACGCTCGTCCTCTTCCAACTCCGCATCGCCTTGCTCAAAGAATTGACACGATGCAGCAGCGTACCGTTTCGCCGCTGAGTGAGTCTGAGCCGCCGCGCAAGCGTCGACGACCGGCCAAGTCGTGCGAGCCATGCCGCAACCGCAAGGTGGGCTGCGATCAAGCACTGCCTTGTGGACCGTGCAAGCGAGCCAGGAAGCCCATCAAATGCTTTTACCGAGCTGAAGACGACGAAAACCGTCCTGTCGGCGGCAGGACTTTGAATGCCGATGCGGCCACAGGGTCATCTGAGCGAAGCGCACACCAAGCCCATGGGCATACTGGCAATGAGGAGTTGACGTCCCGAGTTCGCAGATTAGAAAGCTTAATACAAAAATACGAGAGTGAGCGCCTGCAATCGCCCCGAGAGTTTGACCACAGCCCGAAACTCCTTTTGCGAAATAACCCCGAAAAGACACGAGCATTCGGGAGGAGCCACTGGATGTACATTGCAGAGGCGTTGGTGCGGCGCCCCAATCCCTCTTAGAAAGGACCTTTGCTAATGTGCCACGGAAGCCCAGCGATATTGGTGCTATTGACAGCCGTGACGCCGAACTCGAACTTCGAGACCTCGACATCAGCAGCAGTGAAATAATGAGCCTATGTGCAAAGTTACGAGATACCCGAAAGACGGTCAAAGCAGAGAACGCCGGCCAAGTTCGTCCATTCGGGGATGACCTCGCAGCGAGTCTGCCGGATCTGGAAACTTGTAATGAATTACTTCGGTGCTATTTCCGGACACTTCAGCCGATATACCGAATCGTACACCGTCCTTCGTTCATGAATGAATGGGAACGATACTGGAAGAATAAGGCGTCCAGCGCGACGCCACTTCATTTCCAGATGAAACTGGCTCTGATGCTGGCTATCGGAAGCACATTTTACGACGTCGACGCCGCCAAGGAAATTCAGAAAAAGGCCAGCTATTGGGCTCAGCTGGCTCAAGAGTGGATTGCAGGACCAACGGAGAAGACGGCTTTGAATCTGGACGGACTGCAAGTATTCTGCCTATTGCTTCTGGCCAAACAGACGACGCGCTACTCGCCAGGACCGACCTGGATATCAGCCGGCTCACTACTGAACATGGCAATGACAATGGGGCTGCATCGTGACCCCAGCGTGTTCCCCTCGCTGACGCCAATGCAGACTGACCTGCGCAAGAGACTGTGGGCAGCAACTGTGGAGTTGACGACGCAGACCGTCGTCGACGAGGCCGTCCCTGTGCTCCTGTCTGCTGAGGATTTTGACACTACACCTCCCCTCAACGTTAATGATGAGGATCTGGACCAGACCACACAGTCAATGCCAGCTGCAAAGGTTGGCCTCACAGATGCGACCCTGCAAATAAAACTGTTCGAGTCATTACCACTGCGCCTAGAGGTTGCCCGATGTTTGAACAGCATCAAGGAACAGAGTTTTGAGGAGGCACGAAGGCTGGGAGGTCGACTTAGAGATTCTTGTCGCCGCATGGCCGCCTTTTTTCGCGACATGGCATCGGCGGGCCGGCATCCTTCGCGGCATTTTACCAATTTCCACCAAAATTTCGTCGACATTTTATTTCACAGGAACATCCTTCTTCTTCACCAGCCTTTCATTATCAAGCCGAGAGACGTTCCGGCGTTTCATCTCTCGCGCAAAATATGTGCCGAATCGGCAGAAACCATAGCCTCTTATGCAACTGAAGCCGAGTTCAAGACGGGCGACTTGTATCTGCTGGCAGCGGCAGGCAGGGGCTCCTTTAAAGGCCCGTACACGCTGCACATCATCATTGTACTTTGTCTCGAGCTGTTGCTGCAGGTCCAGGAGCACGGTGCGGGCCAGGAAACGGGCGACCGCCTGGATGAGATGCACAGAACTTCACGAGAGCGCCTCAAATCGGCGTTGGAGACCATATTTAGCCACATCCTCGGCTTCATCGACGCCGGCAGCGTGAGCAGGAAGAGCTACTTTTTCCTGGGGGCGATTTTGGCGCATATCGACGCCGTTGAGAGCGGAGCTGATGAAAAGCGTGCAGTGTACGAGACGTTTAAGAAAAGCTTAAACGAATGTGTGCGGATCTTAGAGAAGAGAAAAATGACCGCCGCGACAGCGGAGCTGGGGCGCAATGCCGACGATGCAGCTCAGCTGCCTGCACTGAACGTGGATGCCATGGTAAGTGGTTTGCTCAAGGCGATCTCCCATGCCTGCGCATGTTTTGCTGCATGTAGCTCACAGAAGCCCTGTAGGACGCCTACATGGATTGGGACATATCGAGCCTTCTGAATATCCCAAATTGGGAGGGTGTATGAGTGGCTTCGGTCTGCCTTGGGAGGGCCTCAAGGACGCAAACCAGAGCCGTTCATGTGGCCATCACTGCCCCGTTGCAGGCTTAGTTTCTACACTTTGCGAAGGAAATTCACAATCGTGTCCGTAGATTCTAAATATGGACCATGCCTTTTGCCGTCTCATTGGCTTGGAGCTGCGATGACCGGTCAATGGCAGATCAGCCTGGAATTCTTCGAGTCATTGTAGCGCTCCGAATTCTCGGGAACATCAAAATGTGTGGCTGTCCCCAGCAAAATCTCGGTCGTGGTGCGTCAGCCGCCAATGACGCCTCACGAGTTGGCGCTGCTGAGACGCGTGCCGCCTGCAATCCTTGCTATTGCAGACCCAAAACAAGGGCCGGTGCTGGAGGCAGGCACGGCGGCTAGGCAGACGGTTGGGTTGGCAATCGCAGGCAATTGTCTTCATCGCGTTGACACGCGAACATCTTTTCGAAGACATGACGGATACTCAGCCGCGAAGAACCGAGTTTAAGTTCCGCGGCGACATAACGAGTATCACTAAGACCTCGAGCTGATGGCTCCGCAAAATCCTCCATTTTCCGTTAATCTTCTCAGTAATGATGACAGTGAGCCTGTCGCTGCTCAAACAAGCGATGACGAATTCCGCTCGGATCTACCCGCATCCTACCTCACAGAGGATTACGATCTGGCCGCCCCGAGCCGCTCGCTGACGACCTATTTGGAGAAGGAGTTCGATGTCGAGAGGCTCAGCAAGATGCAGTTGGGGCTCATAAGTTTCCCAAGGCCACCTCGTCCGCTGCATGTCCAGCTCATGCATGGGCGCAAAATCACCATATCGGAACAAATGGATATGCACATGGTGGTGTGCAGGAAAGCACGAATTTTCTTGAAACCCATCCCGCGCATGTTGCTCAAGCCGCGCTTCTGGGCCAAGCATCTGTCCTGCGAAGCGGACTGCGCCTGCTCCAGCGACTCCAGCAACTCCAGCGAAGCCATGCCTGAGTCTTCGGGGGAGCTCCCGGAATGCGATCGCCGTCGGCATCGAAAGTGCGCTCTCGGCTTCTTGTTCTCCTATGCCGCGCTCATCTCCAACGAGAGCGACTTCTACATCGCCAAGGAAGCGCATCTGCTTCCCGCCGAGGCGGCGGTGACATGGCACAAGTGGAGGCTTCTCGTCGAACAACTGGACACCGAGAACATCTACAGCAGGATTGACAAGCGATTCTTCTATGGGGAGCTCAGCCTGAAGCAGCTCAACTTCTGGAACTTCCTCCATCAGCGACCCCCTATACTGGGGTTTGTGCCGTACTGGACTGAGGACCGTTATAGGAGGCCCATTGGAGCCACCGTCAAGTCCTTCGCGATAGTAGTTGTTTTCATGGCCATGATTCTTGGCGCCTTACAAGTTGGTCTAGCGGTAAAAGGTCTGAACGAGAATGATACATTCCAATCAGCGGCGTTTGGGTTCACTACGTTTGCGCTTGTCCTCCCCCTGGTCGTCTTGTTCTGTACGTTAATCATCGCTGGCACCTTGTTCCTTCATCGCCTCTGGAAGCTGGACAAACCTGCGTTCGAAAAGAAGAGGATGAAACACATAAAATGCGGGATGGGGACACCATGAATACCGTGGGCGGGTGCAGGGCTGAACTGCCATTAGAAAGTCGAGACTGGGCTTGGGTAAGCAATGGTTCATTCAGCGGGGAGAATTGTATAATATAGACTACGTTGAACGTTGAAGCACTTAACTTGGTTGGCTGGTTTCTTCAAATATCCTGCTATCCCGGCCATACATTGAATGTTGCTCTTGCATTCCTTCTTCGCCGTCATGTTGCACCTACCGCTCTTGCCTGTTATTGTCGCCTTGTTGGTTTTGCCTGCTTGAGCCCAGCGTAAGGCGCGCAGATGGTAATCCGCTCAATCGTGGCCTCCGTCCTTTGAATGCGTGTCGGGCACAATAGTACACTCGCCGTTTGAGTTAAATCACAATTCGGATCGTGCATGTGCGAGAACATCTGTCTCACCGCCACGGCGCGCAACATGGCTTTGCAACGACAACCCTCATGGGGAGAGCCGAGTCGTTACGATAGTTCGAAATAGCAAGAGCCTTCACGATATCAGCATCCCTTGGAAACTAGTCAATGCTCTTAGAGGACCATGCGCATTGGTTTGGGACCGTCCTGAAAAGCGACAGGCGATTCGTGTTTGACGTATGCAACATTACGTGCAATCGTCTGACGGAGACCTTGAATATCAAGGGCCGGCTGGATCAGCTCGGCCGTAAACGGCACCACAGCGGAAGATGAGACCATATGTGCGCGAGATCGCCGCGGCGGTATAAATCTCACCAGGAAAGTGTCCGACAATCCAATCCCTCCACCACTCAGCCACACGCTGACGCACAACCAAATACACGTATGCGGAACGGCACGCTTCAGCGACACAGCCCGCCTGGCGGTGGATGAGCATGACGTCCCCCCACCGTGCCTGCGGGCCAATACGGGCGCAGGACGTCATGCGCCGGGGTGCGAAGGGGGAAAGGTGAGGCTTTGGCGATGCCGATATTCCGAGAAACGTGGGTCTGGATGGCGCTGCTGGTAAAAGCAGGGGCCTCCGCGCCGACGGTTCTTCAGCGGAACAGGAGGCTTGCGCGAAATAGATGCCCGTGTAAGTCGAAGAGGTTTGGCATCACGGGATGATGGCGGTTCCTGTGACGGCGTGCCTGAGGGGTGCGGCTGGGATTTGGCAGCATCGTGTGACGCCCTATACGCCTCATCTCGAGACTAGCCAGCAATCCAACGACACCTCCGTCGAATTCGGGACCAGCCATCTTGCGGCGCCCCCATGCGCGCGGCGAGTACAAGTATGTCCAGACACAGGATGCCTTGAAACAAAAGTCCAGCTGCGCCTGTCCAATCTCGGCTGCCCCGTGCCGACGCCACCAGGTTTCCGTCATAGGTGCTGTACAGCCTGCAGCAATCGCCGCCAATGATACTCTTCTTGCGTATTCGTACGCCGCTTGCCCTGTTATGGGTACATTCGTAAATGGGCATGGGTTTATAGCAGTCAACCCCCTTCTCTTCCATTCTCTCCCCTCCCCTTCTCGTTGCCGTTTCTTCCGTAGTCGATCTTCTCAATCTCATATTGTACATACTGGAGTTCCCAGATCCCGATAGCCATGTCTCCCACACAACAGCATATGCCGCAGGAGCCGGCCCCGACGGCCGTGCCTGAATCCCGCATCAGCACCGAACAGCCGGTACGTTTTAGGACTGCCAAGACCCGGGACAAGCACGCCCCGGTCGTTCCGTCCCGGCGACGTCGCTCGGCGATATGCGCCAACACCGGTCTTGGCCGGGCATTGTTGCATATTGTTAAATGACAAAAGCCTCTGAAGAAGAAATGCTGACGCTCTTGTCCTTCGCAGCGCCCTGTTGAGCCCATGAAGATGGACGACCCCATGCGCCTTCGTGGTGGCGGCGCGGGCGAGGTGAGTAGTCTTTACGCATCAATACCAGCCGGAGGAGCGGGAGTTAACGACAACACAGGCATTCTGCTGCGGTCTCTGCGCCTGCTGTGCTATCGAGGAGTTGTGCTGTTGCCTCGAGTGCTGCTGAGACTAAGCGGGCCGCGACCGGATCGTGCAATTCGATGTGGAGAGAAAGACGTGGTTGACCGTCCCGCGCATGGAAGGCCTGATGGTGTTGGTGCGACTCGTGTCCGAGAAATAAATCTGCGCGTGCGAGAAGAGGTGCCTGATTAACCAAGTCAATTCCAATATCATTCTTATACGATCCCCATGCCGCGTGAAGTGCGGCGCCGCCAACTCACAAGCTCTGATCAGGCTTCCTGGTGATCTCGTGTCAGTGGAGATTAAACCACGATCTCTCCAAGCTTCTTCACTACATGGTCATAAAATTTCATCGACAGCTTTTCTGCCACCTCGTCCGCCGTCTCGTCATCGTTCGATTGCAGTCCCAGTTCCGCGCCGCCCGCGAGGCATGTTCTTGTCGCCGCTTCAAACTTCTCGCCCATCTCGGCGCCCAAGTCCGCGATGCGCTCCTCGGCCAAAAGGCTCTCCCGTACCCGGCGCACGAGGTCTTTGTCGCCCCGTGCGCGCCGCATGTCGATCCGCAACACCTCGTCGACATGCTGCCAGTGCGCGAGCTCCACAAGAATAACGCCAAGGCTGTAGACGTCGAAGCTCTTCTTGGAGCGCTGACGTTCCCGGCGTCGGTTGGACTGCGTGTTCGGATGGCGGTACAGGTCGTGCTCGGCATCGTCGCCTGGTGCATCCGTCATCTCGTCCGATCCTCCGGGTCGAGAAAAGTCGAAGCCGGAGAGGTAAGGCTGCCGGTAGTCGACGTGCCCCGTGCGCGTGCGGAAGAATAACACGTTGTGGCTGCGCAGGCCTTTGTGCAGCCAGTTCACGGCGTGGAGGTAGAGCACACAGTTGCTGATGGCGTGTGCGAGCTTGATGCGCTCCGTGACACGCGGTTTCCGCACCGTTTTGTCCTGCAAGAGCTCTCGCAGAGATACGGGCGGAAGACTGGTGTGGAGTTGGTCGTCACTAGGCCGCTCGAATATGAGTCCGAGCCTTCTGTCGAGTACATCGACATCCTCATCAGGGATTTCTGGATCCGCCTTGTCGAAGAAGCCCAGGCAGTGAGGCGTCCGGAAGGCTTCTGGCTTGGGACTGTGGTTGAGCAAGGACGCCAGCTTGCGCACCCGGTCAACAATGTCCTTTTTGGACAAGGACTCTGGATGTAGCCCGGCACCGTCGTAGTCTTTCCACTCTATCCACACCTTTTTCTTCCCTTGCGGTGTCTTCATGAGAGCCTCACATCGGGGCGTGTCCCAATCGTCGGCTTCGGGATTCAACTCGATCAAATAGCGCGGCACTTGCACGTTGCTCGGCTGGGTCGGGTTCGCCAGCTCGAGAAATTTTGACGCCGCAACATCGACCTGAGTTGGCATGCCCGACTTGGGGTCGATGGTCTCGTTGAAGGCCTTGAACTTGGCTAGCTTGGAAAGCTGCATGAGTGCGCTAATGCTCGCCTCCCGCTCGAGCTGGGACCTGGGCGAGAGCCCGACCTGGGCGCCGCCAGCATCTAGCTGAGATTTGAGGGCTAACACCAGGTGATTCAGATCGGCAATCTTGTGGTGCAACAGGAGTACGCCCCGGTTGGTGTCCTGGACCGTGTGTCGGATTTCGACCTGCAGGGAATGGTCCAGAATGTTGGTCATGTTATCATTGAGGGCTGAAAACTTGGCGAGAAGCTTCTCAAAAGCCTCCTTGTCGAAGGAGGTGAACCTGAGCCGCACCCAGGCATCTTCCGACTTGAGTTTGAGGTTGGACATTGCTTTTTTTATAAAGGTCCTCTTCTTCTCGGACATGGGGAAGTTGGCCTGCTTGGCATCCTTCTCCGGGGCGGACAGCACGTCGTCGTCATCGCGCACGGGTTTAAGGTTGTTGTGCCTGCGCTGGTGGGCTGTAAACTCATCAAACAGGCACTGGACCTGCACCAACAGGTCCAGGATGGTCTGTCGATGCAGGTTGAAGACATTGGAGTTCAGGATTTTGTCCTGATTGTTGGCGTCCAAGTCCAGCAGGCCCGAAGTTTCGCTCCAGGCGAACAAGCGCTGCTGCTCCATGCGCAGGCGCAGGTTGAGATATTTGCACTCATCTTCGTACCCCAGCGCCGTGACGAGGAGCTGAATGCCTGCAGCAAATAAGACGCGAGCGTTAGCAGGTCTGGGCTCCCCTGGAAGGACGATGATAACATGCCTTGGATACAGCCAGTGTAGACCTGCAGGCCAAGCGAGGCAACGCCGAGGGCCAGCCCAGCGACCGAGACTGGGTCCATGGCTCGCAGGCGGCGAGGAAGGGCTGATTCAATACTTTTCAGGTGCAGAAGCGTGCGGCGAGGACAGTGAGTGTTGACCCTTTCGAGGAGGTGGAGTGGATGAGGACGTGCGGACGACAGGGGGCTCGCCTGCAATGGCTGGGGTCGATGGCGCTGCCATCGCGGCTGGCGCCTGGGAGGGGTTGGGCTTGAAGCCAAGGAGAATCTGGCCGCTGGACCCTGAGCGTTGAGTTGCACGACATATGCATTGCAACAGTCAAATGGCTGAATTGGGCCCGATGCCTCGCTCTCATGTGCCGGCAGCTGGACTACGTCTTGCGCACCTTAAGTTGTCGAAGTTCAGGGACGCATCGAGCGCGGGCCAACACCTGCACTTGCTGGCACGGCACGCTGCGAGCACGGAGGAGATCTGTCAGAAACGCCCATCCAGCCACGCCGCACTCTAAAGTTGAGCTTGCCTCGAGCCAACGGTCAGCCAACGCCCTCAACTGCCGCGCTCCGTCCCTCGCGCGCGCCGTGGCGTGCCGAGCGCACTGGAGCCAACGCTCGTCGCCCGTAATTGGCCCGATGGAGCCTGAGCCGGACAAGGAGGCAACAAGCGCTGAGCTGAAAGCGCGTAGTCGCGCTGCATAAACGGCAGGCTTCCGGTGCCGTCGGCCGGGGGGATGCCCCCGAGGCCCGGTTGCGATCTGCGGCCGCACCCGAAGCTTCTGGAGGCCAGGCCGTGCGGCATCGTGCGTGCGTGTCTTGGTGAGGCCGGTGGCTGATGGGATGCTCCAGGGAGAGACGGGCTAAGGCACGGCATACCGACCGCTAGCATCTCGAGCCCTTCACATGCCATCCGAGCCATGCAGGCCGATGCATGCGATATCAGACTGGTCAGTGCCACGGAAGGGAGACGACAATTACGCAACCACACGCCCTTCTCCGCCGTGCCTCCGCGAGCTGTTCCAACATCGAACGTAGAGGCAGGAGATCGCAGCGCAGCGCCAGACGAGTACTGCCGTTGGCCGCGGGCTGCGTCCGCCGCCACTAAACGCCCTAAACGCACCTTCTTCCCCACCCTCTTCCATCCGTCGTCCATCCCCCGGCTCCCACCTGTAAGCTCCACAACGCCGTGTACTAAGCGTGTCAGGACGGCAGGTCACTTCATCTTCGCCTCGCCACTTGTCATCGCCATCACTGTCGGTCGCCGACCTGTGACTGCTCCAGCACCACCTCGAACCATCGACCTCGTCGCCCGGGCCTAGCTGTGTCCAGGCGCACCGGTCCGCCGCGATGCTGTCGCCCGCTGACATCCCGCTTCCTCCAGACGACATGGAGCCCGTCTCCTTGTCGGCCCAGCCCCCGGCCTCCACCTCGGGGTCCTCCTCAGCGTCGCCAAACGCCCCTGCCGACGTCGATGGCAGCAGGTTACCTGAGCAGAACTCAAGCAGCGACTCCAAAGCCCGGGACTCGACGGTCCCCGCGGCCTGCCTCGCATGTGTGAGTCCCGACTTCATGACCACTCTCTCGTCTCAGCTCCGGACTGACCTGGCATCTCCTCCTTCCTCTGGCCGCGTAGCGCAGCAAGCATCTCAAGTGTGATGGCCAGAATCCCTGTGCCCGCTGCACCGCTTCCCAGAGCGAGTGCGTCTACGTCGCCTCACGCCGTGGTTATAAAGGACCGCGGCGAGGCGCCGTGCAGAATCCAAACAAGCGCCAGGCTACCTCGCCCCCAGACCTCAGCTCCAGCTCCAGCACCACCGAGTGCCCCATGCTCCTCGGCTCACGCAGCGGAAGCATGATGACGCCCTCCATGGATCCGGGCTTCACTCAATCAGCCATGATGCCCGGCGCCACCCCTGGCTCTCAGTTTGGCTCGACGCCAGCGGTGAGCAGCGCACAGTTGTACAAGTCGTATTGCAGCGTCAATGGCATTGACCCCATCGGCTACGCAATGAGCCACCACAACGGCACAATCCCCTCCCAAGTCCCCGTCCAGAGCTTCCCTCAGCGCTGCTTGGACTCCTACTACCATCACTTCTTCGCCTCACACCCATTTGTGCTCCCGAGAGAGCACCTCGTGCGGTTCGCAAAGGGCGGCATGATGGAGCCGCTTCTCGCCGCCATGCGATGGGTTGGTGCTATCTTCATGGATGTCAGCTCGTCTGCCCGCGATGGCTTGTTTGACGAGGCTTATCGACTGATATACGAGTCTCAACGCCGCGACGGCTTTCTCGTACAGGCCATGATGGTTCTCATCGTCGGACTTGACGGCAGCTGTCGGCAGGAAAAGGCCAGGGAGATTCTCAATGACGTCGAAAGACTGGCCCTGGAAATCAGCCTCAACACCAGGCCATTCGCCACAATTCACGGACAGGGCATGCCTGTGCTCGAGGAGAGCTGGCGGCGTACGTGGTGGGATCTGTTTATTATTGACGGCATGATCGCCGGTGTTCATCGTGTCACCAACTTTCTCTTGTTTGACGTGCCCGCCGACGTTGCGCTCCCCTGCGAGGAACAACAATACCTCTCTGCGGTAAGCTGCCCTCTGAACTTTGTTCCGCGGAAATTCGTTTTGGGTCACGCTCACACACCATGGAAATAGAACATACCCATCCCTCTGTACCTTGAGGATCTAGAAGACCGGGACTTTTCCGATGAGGACCGCGAGTTCTCGTCGTTTGCGTATCGCATTCTATGCGGTCGAAACCTTGGCAAGTTCATGCGGACGCCGCCTATTTTCGGCCCCGAGGATGAGAACTTGGCGAGAATCGAGGCGCTGCTCACGAATTGGAGGCTCCATCTGCCTCAGACCAAGAGAGACGCTCTGCAAAAAGACGGCAAACAGGACGAAATGATGTTCCAGGCGCATATGATGATGCATGCCACATCAATCCTCCTCCACCAACCCCACTCTCAACTCGACACTACACCGACCCAACACATCAACTCGTGCGCTCCGCATCAGATGGTCCCGGCCGGAGACCTTTTCAACACGCACACAAAACATACAATCACGTCAGCCAGCGCCATAAGCACCATGATCACTCACCGAGTACCCTTACTTTCACATACTCACTTCTTCACCTGCGTCATTACTCTCTCCTCCATTGTCCATCTCAGCAGATGGGCTCTCTTTTTCATACCGCATGACGACGACGACCTCCGACAGCAGATTCGCTTGAATATTGGCGCTCTGAACCGACTTGCTGGAGTGTGGGCTGCAGCAGACCGAGCTCGGGGTCAGGTGAAGGCTGTGGCGCAAGAGATATACCAGGCCAAGAAGCAGCAACGGCTGAACTCGCAGTTCTGGGTAGGCCTGACACAGGAGGACATGATCAACACGATTGCGACGGACGACTCCATCATCAACGAGATTGAGAGCCTGCAGACTCTGCCCAACCTGCTTGGCTAGGTCTTGGAGGGTCCGAGCCAGTGACGCACACCGATTAAGGAGATAGAGGATGGAAAACGGGAGTGTAGAGTTGTCAAGCCGAAGTCGCAACATCTTGCTATATCACATTTACAGGCTTCAGTTTGGACTGAGTAAAGGCTTTCCCGCTCCTCTGCCATGTCATTGCGGGTGTGGGGGTCCGAATAATTAACGATTAATCTAACATCTTGTAGTCCACTACAGCACCTCGGCGATGCACTACTACCTAGAAACCAGGTGGGCTCCAGATTGTTCTTTACACCTTGCCTTTGTCTTGGCAAAGGTACCGAGATGCCGGATTTCCGTCATTTTGTCTCACCGTTATCATGTCGCGGATTCGATCATGAGATTTTGACTTTCGGCCCCTCGTTCTTGGGGTGCTTACAATGCGGCACTTGAGTAGAATTGTGGTGCTCTGGAAACTGCCGTACTGAGAGAGTGCCAAACCCCACACTCCGCCCCCGCCCTGCACCCCACGCTCGTGGCCGGTGCGAGGACGATGCGACGTCGCCCTGACCCGCGGGTTACATCCGTGTCTTGAGTCGCCCTTGTGTGTGATAACATGAGCGTAACGAGAACTTCGTATCAGCAAGTCCTATTCGTTATGCGTAGCACGTGGCTGGCATAGCACAGGATCTCGAGCAGAAAACTGGCATCAGGCGCCGCTTTGCCGTTCTCATACAATGGCAGGCAATACGAATTCGTTTTCGTCAAGGCCCGAGTCCCGCGGGCTGATTTTGCCCCGATCGGTACTCTATCAAGTCTCCTGAAGCCCGAGCGCGAGGTTGTCCTTTGAGGTATACCTATAAATGACAGTGCCTCTTCTCCGTATATTGATTTGCTTGCTTCGCCCGATGCATCTGATAACAAGCTCAATGATCATTTTCAAAGCCAATGCAAACACCTGAAAGATGTTCTCGCTTCTGCTCGTAGCAACGGTATTGGCCGCCAGCCTCTTAACCTCTGCGCGCCCAGCCGACATTGGCACAGCCAACGATGGAAATCTTGCCTCTACTATTTGGGTCAACGGAAAGCCATTTGACAGGCATAATCAAATGAACTTGGTAGGAATCTCTGGGAACTCCACCATCCAAGGCGAATCTCTCAACCAGGGCGAAGACATTTTGAGCATCGCAACAAAGCTCCTAGACACCGTTGAAGTTGAACCGGGGGCATCTCTGGGCAACAGAAATCAGGAGATGCAGGTTAAGTGTTGGAGGACCTTCGGCCGCGGGTGGAGGTTGCTTGTGCCTTACGGCACCCTGAAGTTGAACATCATGACCAACTTGGATCACTGCTACAAATCCCCGCCGCGCATTGTCAGCAAAGATGAGCTGTTTGTTTGCGGGACAAGCAGTAAGCCTCCCCCATTCGGTCATGTATTGGTCAGCCATTCTAATTCGTAATAGCTTGCTCGGAGACGTTTACCTTTACTGAGTCCGTCACCAAGACGACAACTTATGGGTACTCAATCACGATCGGTGCTACACTCAAAGGTGACATTGGGATTGCCGACGCCGAATTCAACTCAGCCTTTACGTTTAAGAGCGAATGGTCGACGTCTACGACTGACACGAAGACAACCTCAAGGACTTTCAATTTTAATGAGGGCGAAACGTGTGCTGCGACTACAATTCAAGCCGATCTGAACTGTTTCGGACATATCAACTTGGTACAGGGTGTCTGGAGTAACTCTGGAAGGCAAGATTACACACTGGATCAGGATGCAATCTACAACACCTTTATTCAAGGCACAGACTGTCAGGTGGACGGGCTGAGCGATGTGTGGAGAGCTCTGGAAGCAAACTCGACTGTCTCCATGGATTTGGGCACTCAAGCACCCGGCAGCCCTTGGACTGTCGAAGGGTGTATGTACACCTAATTATAGGTTCTGTTTCTATTCCATTTCGTGGGTCGTCAGAGACGGAATACCGTTACTGGCTGACCCTTGTCACATGAATTGAGAACCTTCTATGAAACGTGTGTATGTGGCCGAGCTATAAGTTAATTGATTCAAGGCAAGCCCAAGGCACACACGCATCGATCATTGTTGATATGAAGACATGAAGTCAACATTTTCAGCTTGCGCACTGTAATCTGGCCCTACCAATGACGGCTGGCTCCACGGAGATCCCCGGCTGCAGATGAGATTAGCGAGAAACCCATATTCCCGGATTGGGTGGGAGAAGCTAGTAGCATCATCCTTGTGTCCCAGCAGTCTGGAATGGTCGCCGACCAGGCGCATACCCGCTGACGACGGCCCGTCGGCCACCACCGGGGATGCATGCAAAAAGTAATCGGCGACCGTTTTCTGCCACACCCCCGGCGACCTCGACGACTCGCGGCCAGAATTCTCGGAGGCCAGTGGCGCAGCCGCGGTTTCATCCCTGTTACATAAGTCTCCGATGACCTTGCGCCGCAGAGCCTCCGATGTTTGGTGCCAGAGGTCGCCGAGATGATGGCCGGGGCCAACCCGGAGTGGACGCCGAGATAAGCGGGGCTCGGGAACCTTGAAAAACGGCCCCGAATTCGACAGTGACAGCTCGGTTGCCCGGCAGGGCCACACGGTGAGAAAGGTGAAGATTTTTTCACCTTGTGGCAGCAGGACAGATCGCGAAAAGTAGGGGAGAGCTGTCGTCAACGCCGGCCTCCTTGCCCGAAGCAGATACTTGACATTTCCGTATGGGGAAGTGCATGCGTCTATCACCGGCCGCCACCAACAACATCCTGTGTCTACCCGTCAATGACTAGCACACCGATTTTGCGGCTGGAAAGCTGCAAGTAAGCTTATTGGAAGCCGCGTTGCAGAATTTGTTTGCTTCGCAGCTGTCCTGTCAGCCGTGCAGATGGTCCCGCGCGGGCATTGGCTTGGCGACTGGCTGCCCCGGCCCCAGACAACCTCACGAGACACGGAACAGCCTGTGTGTGGGTGGTGCCCGAGCTTACATATCTCCTCGCATCCTCCAGCCCGAAGGTCTCCGCTTACGCCCCCTCGGGCACTTATTTAAAACAGCGGCCCTTAAAAGCCACCGCCTATGCGTTGTTCCTGCATCTCGAGATCGATTGCTGCTGCAACATTATCGTTCTGATCTGTGGGCTGCAGCACGACGCAGAATATTACGATGGCGTTCGAGAAGACTTTCAGAAGCGATCCGGAGCAGGGCTCCGCTGCGGACGCCCATCTCTTCAACTCGACCGTCAACAGCCTTGTCTGGAACGAAATCTCCGTCAGAGTAAAGGACCGTGAGACGAAGAAACCTAGAACGATTGTCGAGAATGCCTCTGGAATCGTCAACGCCGGTAAGTTGAAGCGCCTCGTCTTGTTCTTCAATAAGAAGTCATGCGAGATGAGACTGATGCTTTGCTTGGGCGAATACAGGTGAGATATGCGCCCTCATGGGGCCCTCTGGATGCGGCAAGACGACACTGCTCAACGTTTTGGCCGGCCGCCCGACGAACGCCAGCAGCGTCAGCTCCACAGTACTCGTCAACCGCACGGCCCTCTCTCAATCAGCCTTTCGGCAGATATCTTGCTTTGTCGAGCAGGAAGACGCTCTGATCGGGGCCCTCACTGTCCGCGAGACTCTCGACTTTTCCTCCCGTCTCGCCAGCACGAGGTACGCTTGCCACCCAGGACTGATCTCATCCCCTCCATGCTGACTGGGGTTTTCAAAAACAGCTCCTTGCCACGTCGCGAGCGCCTTCGTCGGGTCGATTCTCTTCTCGAGGCCTTCGGTCTCACGGAACAAGCGAGCACCCTCATCGGCACCCCTATCCGCAAGGGCATCTCGGGAGGGCAGAAGCGCCGTGTCGGCGTGGCCAGCCAGCTCATCACCAGCCCAAAGATCCTCTTCCTCGACGAGCCGACCAGCGGGCTCGACTCGGCCGCCAGCTGGGAGGTGGTCAGATATCTGCGCGACATTGCGCGGCGCAACAACCTCATCGTCGTGTGCTCCATCCATCAGCCCTCGACGGCAACCTTCAACCTCTTCGACAAGTTGCTGCTGCTCACTGGCGGCCGCACACAGTACTTTGGGCCAGTGGAAAGCGTGCTGCCGCACTACGAGAGCATCGGCATGCCGTTTCCGAACCACGTCAACCCGGCGGAGCACCTGCTTGAGCTCGTCAACATCGATTTTGCGCAGGACAAGGCGCTTGCGGCTCGGCGTTTGCAAGGCCTCCAGCAGTCGTGGGAAGTATCCAAGCTGGCCAAGGCGAACCACCGCGCCTTGGCTGAGATGACGGAGAGCCAGGACTCGGGTAGTGGGTTCAGCGTTGAGTCCGTGGACAAAAAGCCCGGCCTGCCCAGCCTGACTGTTACGCTCCTCCATCGAAGCTTCATCAAAAGCTACCGCGACGTGGTCGCGTACGGAATCCGCCTTGCCATGTACACCGGCCTGGCCATCATGATGGGCACTGTATGGGTGCGGCTCGACCCGACGCAGACATCCATCCAGCCGCTCATCAACGCCATCTTCTTCGGCTCGGCGTTCATGTCCTTCATGGCCGTCGCGTACGTGCCGGCCTTCCTCGAGGACCGCTTCCAGTACGTCAAAGAGCACCAGAACGGCCTGTACGGCGCCACGGCTCTCATCCTCTCCAACTTCCTTATTGGGTTGCCGTACCTGTTCCTGTTCTCCTTCGTGTTCTCGGTCATATCATACTGGCTGTCGAACTTCCAGCCCACGGCCACTGCGTTCTTTACTTGGGTCATGTGGCTGTTCCTGGACCTCGTGGCAGCAGAGTCGCTCGTCGTCTTCATGACATCGCTGTTTCCCAACTTCGTGGTTTCACTGGCCCTCGTCGCCTTCGCCAACGGCCTCTGGATGTCGGTCGGCGGGTTCATGGTGCCGCCCACGATTCTCAACGTCTTCTACAAATATGTGTTCCACTATTGGGACTACCAAAAGTACGTCTTCGAGGGAATGATGGTTAATGAGTTTTCGGAGCGCGTGTATTCATGTGGCGAAGGGTGCCACTGCATGTGGGAGTCGCCCCTCGCCAAGCAGTGCCAGATTGCCGGACAGGGGGTTTTGGACCAGTTTGGGTACGAGGAGGGCCATTTGGGCAAAAATGTGGGAATCATGATAGCCATAATATTTGGCTACCGTCTGGCGTCATGGGCTGTGCTGAAGCTGCGCAAGTAATAGCATCTCATCGCGGAGCAGGGCGCGCCCAGTGGCAGTGAGCATCTGCAGTTCTGCACTGGAAGGTAACAGCTGGGACTTGATATAAAAAAGAATGGAAGGGTTCAAAGAGTCGAAATGTTTCCCGGTGGCTCATTGGTTCGTACATTCACGACTGCTCAACAGCGATGGAATAGATAAGGGAACCTAATCTCATTGAACAAGACCATGCATGGTGGTGTTGAGGGTCGCTGCTGGTGCCTGGAGGGATGACGTGGGAGCCCCTATAAATTAGCCGACAATCCGCCGTGCGGCTCCGCAACGCCGAAACTCCAGGTGCCCGAGGGGTCGTGGAGCGGGAGGCTGAGCTGGCATCTGAATGCCAAGTGCCAGTCGCCGAATCCCCAACTCAGCACAACGGTCATGTGTCTCCTCAGCGAATGAGCACATGCAACCATGTGTCTGCTGTGATGATAACCACAATACTCGTCGCTGTCCACCCAATGCCTTGATTCTGCAGTACTGCGGTTCGCGCTTCTCTTCCTGAAACGACATCCCCCGACAGCCGCCTCTTGTCACTGCGTCTAGGCAACCCCCGCCCGAGCTCTGACGATCGACCGCGCAACGACGACGCGACGAGCGACGATTGAGGAGTGAGCTGCTGACAAGCTTGGCGATATGGCTTCATACACACATCAGATGGCGCACCATCATGGCCCGAAACACGGGATTCCAGGCGCAGCGCCCGTGGGGACCTTCTCGCCTGGAACGAAGATCCAAGTCGGCAGCCACCGAGTCGTCATCCAAAAGTACCTCTCTGAGGGCGGCTTTGCGCACGTGTACCTGGTCAAGCTGCCAAAACCCGTTGAAGGCACCGACCTGGCGGTTCTCAAGCGCGTTGCCGTCCCGGACAAAGAGGCATTGCGCAGCATGCGCACGGAGGTCGAGACCATGAAGCGCCTCAAGGGCCACCGACCGATCGTCACCTACATTGACTCTCATGCATCCGAGCTGAGAGGGGGAGGTTACGAGGTGTTTCTCCTAATGGAGTACTGCAATGGCGGCGGCCTGATTGACTTCATGAATACGCGCTTGCAGCACCGGCTGACGGAGCCTGAGATCCTCAACATCTTCTCCGACATCGCTGAAGGCGTCGCGTGCATGCATTACCTGAAGCCTGCCTTGCTGCACCGCGATCTCAAAGTCGAAAACGTCCTGATTACCAGCCGAGGCTCCTCCAAACGCTTCAAGCTGTGCGACTTTGGGTCTGCAGCGCCGCCCCGCCCGGCCCCGACCACCGTCGTCGAATGCCGTCTGATGGACGAGGATGTTCAAAAGCACACTACGCTGCAGTACCGAAGCCCCGAGATGATTGACGTCTACCGCAAGCAGCCATTGAATGAAAAGTCGGACATATGGGCGCTGGGCGTTCTTCTATACAAGCTCTGCTACTACACCACTCCCTTCGAGGACCAAGGGCAGCTGGCCATTCTCAACGCCAGTTTCAGGTTTCCAAGCCATCCTGTCTTCTCGGATCGGATGAAGAAGCTTATCGGTACGTGCACCAGACCCCGGCCAGACTACATGTTACCTTGACTAAACCCACATGCAGGCTCCATGCTGAGGGAGAATATGGGAGAGCGACCTACAATTTTCCAGGTTCTCAAGGAATCATGTGCCATGCAGGGCAGAGATGTTCCCATCCAGGATGTGAGCTCACTCTCGTAGCAGCAGTAGAGGAGACCCAGTTTGTTGACAACCCTGGCAGATATATACTGGAAAGGCACGAACCGAGCATCGAGCCGGCGAGAAGCACCCGACGGATCAGAAGACAAAGCATCAAGCTGTTGGGGCGGTCTATTCGCCTCCCGTACAAGAGGTGCAAAGCATACCGATGGTCGTGCCTATGAGGAGGGGCCGACCAACGACTTCGCCCGGCCCCAACAAGAGCTCGCAGAAGCCAGATTCTTCTCCCAGGAAGGTTACAGAAGGGGACCCGTTCGCAGCCTTGGATCCCAAATCTGGCCGCAAGGCCGAGAGCGACGAACTGTCATCGCGATTTCCTACCCTCGACCAGTTCTCTTTACTGCACGATCAAGGCAGCCAGTTCCAATTTGACTCCGGCGCAACGCAGGCTCCGTCCAAGTCTACGAATCAGAGATTGACGGAGAAGCTTGCAGATGAAGCGTTTGCGCCCGCTCGAAGCAGCCCGGTAAACTCGAGCCCGACAGTGAGACCACATTCTGTCGCCCCTACTGTGCCACGCCAGGCTGCCTTATCTCCTCCGGCGGATAGACCGCCATCTGCGTCGTCCGCTCAATCTGCAACTGGGCTGAGCAAAGCACAGTCTATCATCAGCAGTAATCCCGACCTCAAGGCAATCTCGTCCAACGCCGCATCACGATATGTCTCCATTGGCACCATGACAGCCGAATCACCACCCCCTGAGCAGCCCGCAAGGGAGACTGATCAGGGCACTTCGCTACGCCAGTCTGGAAGCGTTCGGACCTCTTCTCTTCGGTCTTCTGGGACCCATTTGCGACAGCCATCGTCGTCGTCGCGTTCATCCCTTGAAGTTAGCCGTCAAGAGATTTCGACAGACTCTACGCTGCGCGCCAACACGCTACCCAGTCGGCCCCGTCCGGCAAGCACGAACTTCGAGTCAAGTACTTTGGATTACTTGCGAGAGAACGAATCTTTGAAGCAATCTGGGCGTTCTGCCCGTCCATTATCTCGCGACTCGCACCACAAATCGTCTCCGAGTCTCAACGCCACCGTTCGAGCATCCTATCGCACAGGTTCCCCAATCGCCACGCACGACTCCGACTTGGATGCCGCTGGGACAGAAGGCCTCAACCGATCATCCAGCAACCCGTCGACAACCGGGCATATATCTAAGCTTGCAGGCAAATTTGGCGACGCCTTCAAGCGATTCGAGGGCTCGATTGGCTCGGAATCGACCAGCAGTGTCTCACCCCCATCCTTGCGAAAGGAGACTGGCCGCCGGGATCTGACGCCCATCGCGGGCTCAGTGGCAACCGATGGGCGAAGCGATGACGGGCTCGCCGACCTTGATGATGACAACATGACGCCGGAAATGAGGCGTGAGATGGAGCGGAAAAAGCTCGAGGAAGAAGAGCAGCGAGTTGCGGCTGCTCAGGCCGAGTATCGAAACCGATTGGCCAGCGGAGTGCCATCCTCACGACCTGTACCGGGGCCAAAGAAAGCCGGAGTTGTTTCCCGGGCGTCAGCGATCCAGAGCCGAGTTCAGAGTCTGCTGGAGGAGGAGCAGCGACCTCACCATGTCCAACGAACGGCGGAAGGATATGGCAAATACTCCGATGCCGCCACGGCTGCCAGCAAGACGGAGAAGCCACTGCCCACGATACCACGGAAGCCCATGTCAGTGTCCAAATCTAAAGTGGAAGTATCCACGCAGAGGGTTGGGCCTCATGTGCCTCAGGCCAGTAGCGCATCATCTGCTCCTTCGACAATTCCTCCGAGAACGACTGGCAGCAAGCCCGCCGCGCCGAGGAAGCCTACGCACCTCAACAGTCTTCCTAGCGCGCCGCGTCCCCTATCGCCTGTAAAAGGCGGCCATGCCTCTCAGCAGGAACGACTCGTGGCGGACGACCTCCCAGGGCAGCCGATACTAGACATGTCGGCCAAGCAAAAGGATGACTACATCGAAGATTTCACGAAGCGATTCCCAAGCTTGAGCGCCATGGAGATGGAGGCTGCTGTGGGTCGCGGCGGCGGAGCAGTCCGAAGATGAGCGATCTGCGCCAAATCATCTCTAGAGATTTGATGAATACAACGAGGCATAGAACAAAATATGATGGACTTTTCCCCCGTGACACCCATAATGTAGCAATTGCCAGTGCAAAGTAATCTCGAATCGTTGGAGTTCCTGTGACATGCTGGCTCAAGGGGAGGTGGGCATGCAGTAAAGCGGAGACTTCCCGGCGCTTATCTTATCGCGCAGCTCGGCCAATTTTTTTCCTTCCGTACTTTGGTCGGTCTCATGCCTCCAGACCATCTCTGTAGCTTTTCTTAAGGCACAACACAACCGCGACTCAGACATGGCGAAAAGAAAGAGACAAGCTGCCGCCGCCGGCGAGACGGTCAAAGAACCGGTCCCGAACAAGAAAACCAAAGCCTCCGAGTCTGCGAAGCCAAATGCCACGCCATCCGTGCCCGAGACGATACAGATCGTGGCGGGGTCCTACGACCAGGTCCTCCACGGCATGACGGCGAGTATTGGGGCCAAGGGGGAGGTTGAGTTTGCAGACACCTTCCTGTTCAACGCACATACATCGGCTATCCGCTGTGTTGCCGTCTCCCCGGCTTCAGCGCCGGTGGCTGGGCAAACGCAAAAGGTGCTGCTGGCATCTGGCAGCACGGACGAGAGAATCAACCTTTACAACCTGTCCGCACACCCGCCGAGCAGAAAAAACCAGGATCTTCTGGCAAAGGTCGCGCCGCGGGCCATCCTGGAGAACCCTAAGAACCGGGAGCTCGGAAACCTGCTCCACCACAGCTCGACGGTGACGGCACTGCGGTTCCCGACGCGATCGAAGCTGCTGTCCGCGAGCGAGGACTCGACGATTGCGGTGACGCGCACGCGCGACTGGTCGGTGCTGAGCACGATCAAGGCGCCGATACCGGTGGCTCAGGGGCGGCCAAGCGGAGACACGGCGCCGTTTGGAGGCACGCCATCGGGCGTCAACGACTTTGCCATCCACCCCAGCATGAAGCTGATGATCAGCGTGAGCAAGGGCGAGCGATGCATGCGGTTGTGGAATCTCGTCACAGGCAAGAAGGCTGGCGTGCTGAGCTTTGGGAGGGACATGCTGCAGGAGATTGGCGAGGGGAAGCACTCGACTGGAGAAGGACGGAGAGTGGTCTGGGGAAGCGCCGACGGGGCGGATGAGTTCGCAGTGGGGTTCGACCGCGATGTCGTCGTTTTCGGCATGGACAGCGTACCCAAGTGCCGGCTGTTCGCCACGGCGAAGACGAAGGTACACCAGTTCAGCTACGTCACGGTGGATGAGGAGGCCGGCATCTCGTTGGTGGCAGTGTCAACGGAAGATGGCCGCATCGTCTTCTTCTCGACACGAGCAGACGATCTTTCCAAGCCAGAAGATGTCAAAGGCAAGCCGCAGACGCTGGACGTTGCCAAGCAAGTGGGCTTTGTCGGAGGCAAGGACGCGGCCGTCACGGGCCGGATCAAGGATTTCGTCGTCGTGCGCAGCGAGGCCAACGCCGGAACCCTGTACGTGATGGGCGCCAGCAGCGAGGGTAGGGTCCGGCTGTGGAGGTTGCAGGCCAAGGAGCTCTTGGCCGCAGCTGGCGCGAAGAAGACGTCGGAGAAGCCGCTGGGAAAGCTGCTGGGGACGTACGAGACGCAGAACCGCATCACATGCATGACGGCATTCCTGATGATTCCGCGGCCGGAGGGGGCAGAGGACAGCGAGGAAGATGTGGGTGAGTCTGAGGAGGAAGACGACGAGGACGAGGACGATGAGGACGACGAGTAATGGAAGCACCTTGGGGCCTGCGATTTACGGCGTGTGAGATGTTGACCCAGGCTAGAGCAGGAATAATCATGTACATTGTTGGTCAATACCCTCGATTCCTCAAGGCTCACTGGACGTTCCTTAAGACACCAGGCTAGGGTTGAAATGAGGAAGCCAACAAAATGATATAATTCTGTCACCCGGCCGGCCCACACAAATGTTTGCAAGCATGCCGATCTCACACGGAGCCCCACGATGCTCACCAGACCTATTCACGACGACCGGGGATGGTGTGGAAGTCGACAGCATTCCCCGCAGCGGGAACAGCGGTCCGAGTTCTAACAGCACAGCATCGCATTCGGATTGAGGGGGCGAGGAGCTTCACTTGATGGCGCGGAGAACGAGCGGTCGTCGTCCTTCGGATCTCACATGCTGGGCCAAGGCTGCATGCACATCCCCGCACGCCCAGCGTCGCACGGCATCTGCAGCGGCGCTACGGGAGATGCGGGACAGCCTGGGAGGGAGGCCACTGCTGCACGTCAGCAGCATCGCGCCAGTCCAAGCGCAGCCCCTACATACACGAGCACGCGATGTCTCAGTCTCGACGCAACTCCCGGCCCAAGGTAGGCGTTGCATCCCGACGACGACGACAACTGCTGGCTGGGGAAGATGCGCCTGGCCGCACAGCATTGGCTGGCGCACCGTCACCGGTCACATGGCGCCCCAGTCGCGCGCCTCCAGCGGGGGAGCCGGCGCGGGTGCGCTGGCCAGTAATTCGGCGGGCGTTGGTCAGTGGCCCGCTGTCGAGTGGAAGGGAAGTGCCGTTGCCACCGTTCTCCAGCGCTGGGCATCCACTGGACCCGGTCCCGCTTCGTGTTGAGACGTTGAGCCGCTGGCTTGGCCCACGCAACGAGGAGCGTTGCCTGCGGGGGGCGCCAGGACGCTAGCTGGCATGTGAAGACCGCAGGCGCCGTGCAAACGGGAACGGAGACTCTAGCAAACGCCGCCTACCCAGTCGCAGGCACGGATCCATGCCTGCTCGTACAGTAGGCTCGTCCATTAGTAGGGGCCTAGGGCACTCGCTGCAGTGCCACCCCACCAGCGCAGCTGCATTCTGCACTCCGGCTGAGCTTCGTGGACCTCGTGCTTCGGCGGTGGCGGCTCCTCTCCTCGCCTCTCCCATCTCACGCTGCATACCATACATATAGCCTCTGACACTTTAGCGAACATTTCTTTTTTGGTTTGCTTTATACTTTGGCCGCACGACGTACTGTGCGGCGTATCATTCCGTACATAAGCACCAGCAGCGCGTCATCCCTCGACCAGGGCGGCCGAACCGGATCGACCGCGCCCTTTCCATTTCGACCCTGGGCACGAACGACGTCTACGTGAGCGACCGTCCGAGGCATACAGACATTGCGTTGCAGCACGGCAGAACAGATTCGCACCCGACATCTCGCGGCGTTGTACCGCCTGAGCCATCCGGCGAGCCCGACGAACCGACGACAGCGCCCGAGGGTACGCGACTGAACCGCAGGCATCTACAATGGCCGATGATGGGCCCCAGATCGTGCGGCCTATCCCGAGACGGCCCTTCAACCTCAACGTAACCACCTCCGCGACCCTCGACAAGGACGATGATGGACAGGACTCGCCCGCGTCCGGCTTCGGCCCGGGCCAACGCGACATGTCCAGCCCTCGCTTCCTCAACCCGAGTTACACCCCGACCGACGCCGCGTCCATAAGCCGGCCTTCGTCTCTACTGAACCTTACGTCGTCGACGCTCATGGGCATCTACTCGCAGGCCAAATCCAACAGCCGCGACCGTTTCATGGACCGCGATGAGCCGGACACGCCCTGGGGCACCGGCGCCCAGACCCCGATCAAGCGGCCCAGCATCGACGACGCCACCTACGAGCTCATGCGTGACCGCTCGCACCTCCCGCGGCGGCGCTCGTCGTACCGTCCCAACGGCGAGTACCTCGGCGGCCCATCAGACTCGACTGCGGGAACGGCGCTCTCGCTAACGCTACGCGCCGGCGTGCTCTTCCTACTCGGCGTAGGTTACGGCCTGCTGGTGACCCGGCTGCACAGCGAGCAGGAGTACCTGGCGGACTTGGCCGAGGGCATCATCAAACCCGGCGCAAATTGGGCGTATCTCGCCTTCTGGGGCGTCTCTGGCGTCGTCCTGGGATCGCTGCTGCCGTGGTTCGACAAGGTGTGGGAGCGCTCGTTCGGCAGCGAGCTCGACGACGACGTCGCATCCGGTAGCGACGGCGAGGGCGTAGGGGAGAAGGAAGTCGGGCCGGGCACGGACTGGGCGCTGGTGATGCGCGCCATTGGAGCCTTTGTGGGCATCGTTTTCGCAATCGTGAGTATTTTGGCCCCTCGTCAGTCCAAGTCTCAGCGGCGACGAGTATGTATCAAAAGTTGAAGTCGTGTGACTGACATGAGCTCTCGCAGCGCAAACTGGCCTGGGCCTCGACCCTTCAGGTGTCGGCCACGCTCGCCCTCGTCAATCCCCTCTTGTGGTGGCTCATCGACCGCAGCAAGCCGGGCTTCCTGCTGTCGGCGGGCGTCGGCCTGACGGGATCGATGCTGCTGCTCAGCGTGAACCCGGAGATGATGCCGGCGCCATCTCGGCTCGCGCCGTACGGCGCGTTGGACGAGTCTCGAAACGCGTCTGCCACGGCGGGCACGGCGCCGGCCGCGGTGGTGCTGGGCGGGCTCGCGAACCAGGAGACGGTCGAGACGGGTGTTTGGATGCTTAGCGTGCTGTTCTGCAGCTGCGTATGTTTTGGAAACATTGGGCGCAGGCTGGCATGGAGCCGCGGCGCAGTGGGCAGGGGACGGTGGGGAGGCGTGCGGTGAAGGTCTCGGCCTGGCTATATCTGATACTCGTGGGCGCCTATGACGATAATGATCGGTAGGGTCTTAGTACTAGGACTGTCCGTGAAGACGGATCAAATAATGCACCAATAAGGGTCGCTGGCACAGCGTCCATTTCCCCTTCTCTTTCCTCTTCTTTTCTTTTTCTTGATTGGTTCCCAACCCTTGGCCTCCCGGTAACTAGGCAACATCTGAGATGACCATGGCGAGCTTGACGGGTTAGAGTTGCGACAGGTCACCGATGATGCGTACAACGAGGTGGCGTCCCCACCGAGCCCAGCCTCGTGGCAGCAGCAAAGCTTGACAGGCAAGACGCGCCGCGCAAACGGCGCAAAACGCGGTGCTCGGTCGCAGGACAGTCGGAGCACGCTGTGCCGTCACGAACCTGCACCGGAGGCGCGGCTGCTTCGGTATGAGCGAACCCGGTTCGCAGCGGCGGGCGGTGATTGGCCGCGCCGTCTCCGGGCGCCGTCGTCCGCATCGTTGACGCCTACATGTCTCGAAACCACGAGACGTCGAGATGACAGCTATGACGTTACCAGCGGGTGGATCGCCGGCCAGCTGGCTGCCGACCCCACACGGCGGGACGTTAGCTGTCAGTCCTTGTCTCTCGGGCTTCTTCAGGGTCTGCAAGCGGTCGTGGTGGGCTGCGCAGAGATGCGAGTCGCGCGGCTGCCTCGGACAGGTCGAGGCGACGTAGGTTTGCACCGAGTTGCGCATCGAGGCCATCCGGGGCAGCGATGCGCACCGCGGGGCGCGTCATGGACCCTGGCCGTCAAACGTCGCGGCGATTAAACGGCCGCAGATAGCATCTGGAACTATTCCTGGGCCCTAGTCCACCCCGGATGATTGAGGCGCCGGTTCCAAGCCCGTGTATGACGATTCTCGCTGCCGCAGGCACGGGAGACATCGTACGTCAACGCTTCATGCTCCTGCTTCATCCCCACCCCCGGGCCATCCTCGCACTCTCACGCCGCCGAGCCCTGAATTGTTGGCGATCTCGTGTCTGCCTTGCTGGGTGATTCCACCTTTTTTCTCTGTATTTCCGGAGCAAACAAAGTCACAGTCGCGGCGTTGCACTCCAGCTGTCGCAGGGATCCATGACGGCTTCGGGCTTGGCTCGCAGACTGACTCCTGCGGCCGCCACTAACATCCATGCGCCCGACACAGTCCTTTCGCGTCTCACCAGTGCCCTTGCGGTGAGCTTCGCAGGCTCACCTGTTCTCTGAGCCTGGCCTCGACGACTTTTTCTTCCGTTTCGTATTTGCCCCAGTCACGCCGCATCGAGCCCTGGCCTGATCCGGACATTGGCGCACATCCGGGCAACAGTGCCAACGGCACATCACCACGACCCGACACTGCTTCGCCGGCAAGAGTCTTGCCAGGCGGGAGTGCGCCCGACGTCGTTCATGTCCTCAGACCAGCCGAATCTGGCCGCCTCCAGCCCTCTCCCAGGTCCGGAAGTGCGTCGGAGCTCCGCCGTCCAGTACACGCCGGGCGCCGCGCCGTCTAGTCGTGGGGACCGCCAGGCGGCGGCGGAGGAGGAGCAGCTATGGCAACCTCGGACGTCGACAGAGGCGCAGACGGAGCACCAAGAGGGCTCGCGTGATGCGCCAAGATGTCCCCGTTTCGTCGACGACGACGACCATGGCCCCGGCCCAGTGCCGGTCCAGAACCGGACACCTTCACCAGACGAAGCTCGCGAAATTGTCCGTCTTTTCCAATGTCGCCGCTGCTCTACGCCCTACAAGGACGCCGTCAGTCTCCCCTGCGGCCGCAGCATCTGCAAGACGTGTCTGCCAGAGACACATGCCCGCACCAGCATCACCTATCCGGCACTGCCGAACCGCGTCCAGGCTTTCCAATGCCCTTTCGAAGATTGCGCCAAGGAGCATGTCCTGGACGACTGCGGCGTCGACGTGATTCTCAACAAAACCGTGCATATTATGAAGGACGAGATTGCGAGAGCCAAAGTTGTCGCCCGTGAGCTGAAACTGTCGACTCACGTTGCGACAAAGGATTCCTGGGAGGTAGCCGGCATCGCATCTTTGAAAGAGGAGGATAATCTCTCTGAAGTCCTAGATGGAGGCAAGTTCTTGGCAACTTGGACTTTGGCAGCAAAGGGAGGACTTGCGTTCGAGGCCGAGGTCGCCTTTGAACCCTTGCCATCGCCCCCGTCTTCGGAGGACCCGACGGAATTTGAGACAAAATCCCTGAGCAGAGTGCAGGAAGCCATGCGCACCGAGATGGACTGCCAGGTCTGCTACGCCATTTTTTACGACCCGTTGACGACAGGCTGCGGCCACACGTTCTGCCGCCCCTGTCTGCATCGAGTTCTGGACCATTCGCGGCACTGTCCCATCTGCCGCCGGAAGCTCTCCATCAATCCTCTGCTCAAGCGCACTCTGTGCCCTCCCAACGAAAGCATCACCAAGATCATGGAGACGTTTTGGAAGAACGAGTTAATCGTGAGAGCCGAGTCTGCTGCAGCCGAACTCGCAGCCCACCATCAGGACCTGGACCTCCCGCTTTTTGTTTGTACCTTGTCGTTCCCAATGATGCCGACCTTCCTCCACATCTTCGAGCCGCGGTATCGTTTGATGATTCGCCGGGCATTGGAGGGCGATAGGACGTTCGGCATGGTTTTACCGAAACAACCGCGGCATGGCGGCGATACGTACTTTCATGAACTCGGGACGCTGCTGCGCATAGTGAACGCGCAATTCTACCCTGATGGCCGCAGCCTCATCGAGACAGTCGGGCTTTCGCGTTTTCGCGTTTTGCAGCATGGACTGTTCGACGGGTACACGGTCGGTAAGACAGAGCGCATTGACGACGTCAGCTTGGAAGAAGAGGAAGCCATTGAGGTGACGGAAGTGGGACACGACGCCGGACTCCAGGCGGTCGAGGACATCTTCACCGATAATCCCAATACTACCACTGCACATGCGGACGACCACGCAGGGGATGATCAGCCACACAACACTTCTACAAGATTCGGCAGTATGCGAAGATCCAGACGGCCATCGAGAGAACCCGGCACGCCAGAGACGGAGGCCGACCTGGATACAATGACGACACAGAGCCTCATGAGATTCGCGACCGGCTTCGTGGCGCGCATGCGGGCACAGAGCGTCCCCTGGTTGACAGAGCGAATGCTTGGAATCTACGGCGAATGCCCTGACGACCCTGCCGTGTTCCCTTGGTGGTTCGCTAGCACGTTGCCCGTCAAGGACTTGGAGAAATATCGACTGCTGGGCACGTCGAGCGTGCGCGACCGGTTGAAGATTTGCGCCTCGTGGATCATACAGATGGAGACGGTTCGCTGGTGAGTATTGTCACCATGCTTTCGCCCCCGAAGATGCGCGGCAGGCCACTCGCTGTTCCTGCCCTCCCCACGACGCTGGCTTTTCCTATGCTTGTTGAGTCTGCTTCAACATGGAAAACAAGACGTTGCTAAGAGACGATTCTTGTCAGGACTGACTGACGTTGGCCATCGGGTAGGTCCTTTCACGACTGCACTATCCTATGAGCAGCGCCACGCGTCGCGGCCTACCTGTGCTGTCGCCGCCCCTGAGCGGCCTCGCTCGAATCGTTGAACTCGAGATGACGGAAGAACCTGGGCGAATGGAGCCTTTGTGCAGGAGGTGTGCATGTATATCACGGGCGGGCTGCGAGATTTACGTCGCTACAATTGTTTTTTTTTTTTTTTTTTT
>JALHBW010000171.1:20664-38577 GCA_024339985.1 Tolypocladium endophyticum | reverse complement strand
AGTGAATACCTAACAACTTGTATGGGTCCCTTTGGGTACCTCCCATAATCAATGGGTACTTACGGGCACCCAGGGGCACCCAAATTTACACCCTACCCCTCAGCTTGTACGCTTGAGGGGGTGCCACGCCGCGCAATGGTTCCTAATCCGTTATAGATCGGTCTGGGGTCTGAGGGGGTTGGTAATGATACACTAGACCTACCAGGAGGTGTCTCCTAATAAATTACAGTGGAGCCTCTTTAGCTAAGAATAGCAAACACTATGGTACAGTACTGTGTGGCTCTGTTAATTCCACTGCGTCGCTGTTGCTTTACTATGCTCTCATTACCAGCTACAGGCAATCGTTATATCGGAACTACTTTATTTCAACCGTCGCGAAGAGCGGCAATAAACCTCGCGGCGCATCGCGAGACGATCGGCCCCACGCCAGTCACTCCCGCTTATTTCTTTGAGTTCCAGACTTGAATAAAGACGAGGCGGAGCTGGCTACCCGGAGCAGAGCTGGCGATAGCCCGCCAAGCGATGCTTTCACGTGTACCATGGAAGTTTTTCTCTCCTGTGAAACCTTCGCCCGTGCTCAGCTCACAGAAAGTCCCAGCATAACCCTAAAACGGGTCATTCATCTCACCTGCGACTTGTATAGACAGAGTTTTACTTCTTACGAATGGTCTGGAAACAACGCTGTCAAGCAAACAATCATGGATAGTATCCGAAGGCTTGAAAGCTGCGTTGGCCGTTCGGAATTATATGCTGCAACTTTTGGCGTCGAAAAGGCCATGAACGTTTTCCTCCTCAGCCGCCACTATCCAAGCGTTGTAGATATCACCGACGAGCCAGCTCTGAAAGACGAGTCTGTCGTTGATATGATCTCACAGCCAGCCACCTAGGTAGATAGATCTTGTCTTGCGCTTGGAAGGTACTATAGGAGAACGCCTGAGACTTATAGACCGAAAGTCATAGTATTTATAGGCAGCTCCCTCCACCAAGGCAAGGTGAGGGTACCTAGTCGAGCTAACTAACCTCGTTAGCAACGCAGTCGGATCCGGTAACTTACGGGCTGGACAGTATGATAGGCGCCGAATTTCGCAATGGGATCTTTTGGGAACCACAAGTCACCGTTCCCTTTCAAAGGCCTTTGGCAGGGCATCTCATAGTCGATAAGTTGGCTCGGACCGTTGTGCTGGACGAAGAATAGCGAGAACGGAACCTTGCGCCACCGCTTGTATATTTTGGCATTTCGCTTGAACATTCTTGTTGCACTGATGTATCTGTCTGAGTAATGTCTTGCTAATAACGTGTGTTAAATTTATCACTCAACCTCTGTCCACATCCGCTCAAGCTGCAAGACTTCGGCCCATTCATCCCCGCGATTCGCGTTAGCCATTCCTGCTTGCATGTTGTTGAACAGTTGCGCTCCTGTTGCTCCATTTTCCGTTTCGTACCAACCAATAGAGCTGTTGCCATGCAAGTTGCCGTCTGTGGTGTCACTCAATACCGCCATGCTATTCATGCCTGAGTACATGAGACTCAGCTGGCCTTGGTGCATTGCGTTCATCATTCTCATCTGCTTCATCTGCTGTATGAACTCAATCCTGGGGACGGTTTGATTCCAGACCTGTAGTCTCCGAGACGCGAATTCCTTGAACTCTTTGAGGGCTGCATTTGACTCCTCGGAGCCGGATTTCCCTGCTTCGCATGCCTTCAACCACATTTTGCGCATTCGAGGAGACCAGATTTGACATATCTGGGAACGCTCGTCGTACTCTCCCTTAAAAGTGAGCTCACTGCCCAGAGGCGTATCGGCGACAAAGCTAAGGTAGCAGCTCTCGCAGAAGAGCGCCTCTGGATATCCCCACCACTTCGTCTTTTCGCGGTTTTTAATACCTGTACAGACCTGAACTCCAGCAAACTTGCTGACAAAGTCTCTAAAAGGCTCAAAGATTCCGGTGTCGAATGATTGGACGAACTTAGCCATGTACTGCTTGAAACGAGGGCTGGCGACGCAAAAGCTACAGACTATCGTTGCCTCAGCATCCCGCGTAGCTGTTTCGAAGAAACACTCTAGGTTATGGGGCTGGAGAATGCCCGTATAGCAAGCTTCGCAGATGCTAAAATCTGGGCAACCACCGGAAATTGTCCACCAGTTTCCCCGTATGATGCCATTGGCGCTACATGGCACCAGGCTAGAAATTTTGCTAGCACGTTGGGCGAAACCGTGAAAGTCGTTAGTGAAAAGCGCGGCTTCAAGGGCAAATGATATCGGTAGCTTTCCGCTTGATAAGTCGCAGGTTCTCCTCCTCCCGAGCATCTCCATCCACGCGTCGAAACCCGCTTTCGGTGGGTGAGCCTCAAACTCGTGCTGAAACTCCGTATACGCGAGCTTATCTAGGTAGCATGTCTCGCAAACGTGGAAGTTGTCAATGTTGCGTCGCGGCAAATACCACGTAAGTGAGTTCAAGTCGACGTCCTTGCCTTCGCAGGCGGGAACCTGACAACGCTTAGTCGCAGCGACCACGAAGCCTTGCCAGTCGTTACGCCTGGAGAAGTACGTAGCGGCGCGCATGACGTACGGAATCTGCATGTCGCAGGTCCACTTATCGTCGGGGCCCTGCTGTTGATACGGCATAAACCTCGCCTCGAAGCTAGTACCTACAATCGAGTCTTCGTAGCAGGCTTCGCAGGCAACAAAGCCTTCTATGTCCTTGGCTGCCATACTAAACCACTTGAAGCCGTCAGCAGCAGTAACCACGTTTGCGCCATTGCAGGTAGGCATGTCGATACGCTTGAGCATAAAGGCCAGTAGAGCATCGGTACTATTAGAACGGAGAGCCGAGGGCCACAGCCCGTCCCTGACGCGTCGGTAATAAAAGCCGCACATGGATGACGAGCCGTCAAGCCGTTTGATGCGAGTAAATTGCGACTCTAAGGGAGTATTTTTGATATTCTCGGCATGACACCAGGTGCAGATAAGATAGGACGGCACGCCTTCTAGGTGATACCACTCTAGAGCGTAATCCACAACTCTGGTCTCGGTGCAGAAACGGACAATATCGTTCGGTTCACCGTTTGCTCTCGTCTCTGACAGCACCCTCTTCGTAGCTTTCCCTGTGGGTGCTGATGATGGCATGGCCTGGTATTCTGGTGTGCCGGCGTTGACATTCAGCATGGTCATCCCAGTGGACAGCTGTCCAATATTGTCTTGGGCATAACTAGCGCCGCCGCCGCCATGGGGAGCCGAATGGTAGCTGCTGGGTGTAGATTGGCTTTGAGTTCCAGGCGTGTCGTGCGCTGTAGCCGACGGGAACTGAGGCGTCGGAGGAGGAGGCGACTGAGCATTGTAGGCACTGCTGTTGCGGCCATGGGCATCTGTGTGGGTGGTATTGCCGATTGGCACAGGGCGTCGTCGTGGCACGGTCCTTGTCGAGCCCACGGGAGGTGAGGCCACGGCTTCATGAGAGCTGAGTCCAAGGCTTCCTGAAGAATGCGCGTCTGGGGTAGACAGAGTGGGCGCAGGCGTGTATGCTGTAGGTAACGTCGGAGCTCTCTGTACATCGTGCGGCTGCGCGGTTGGATGCATATGCGCATTGTGTTGCTGAGAATTGCTCGGTGGAATATAGGGTGCCGGCCCCGGCACAGAGTAATCGTGACATTGTCGATACTGGGAAGCATTCGGCGGCACATACGGCGTTGGTGGTGGAGCAGCCGGGGGATACGAGTAGTAACCGGGAGATTGACTATTGGATACCGGTGGCCGGCCCGCCTGGCCATGTACTGCGTGTATAGCTGGCGACACGGGTTGCTGGAAACTGGTGCGAAGAGGATACTCCGGCGGGATCGGGCAGCTTTCATATGCTGTCTGATGGCCTGCGGATACTGAGACAGGTGCATGCGGGTGCCTATGAGACTGGAGGATGCTATTGCCGGGCTCGCCTGGCTGTTGGTTCGGTGGAGGTGGAAAGTACCGCACGGCCACTGCGTTTGGAGACGAGTAGGACGCCTCCGGGTTCTGAGGCGCAGAGTAGGGCGTTACCGCCGGGTTCGAGTATACTGCATGTTGCGTCTGCTGCTGCTGTGAGACATGTCAGTCAAAGTTGACGCACCGTCGCGACCATGGCTCTACTAACAGGAGCGGCGTTGTAGTATCCGTCACCATGCTGACCATCGCCGTACTGTCCGCCGCTGTAGCTAGGGCCCTTTGGTGGCCTGGAGCCACTGGATTGTCCTTGAAGCTTCGACACTCTCTGCAGTACCTGTTGCTGGCCAGCAGCATACGCCTTGGCCAAGCTGGTTTTGAATGCCTGACCGAGAGAGTCCATGATAGCCTTTGCGCATGCTGAGTCTGAGCAGATAGATGATGGTCTTCAAGCTATCACCGTCAGGAGTCGCCGCGGAAACCAGCATATCATATGTGTCCGAGGACCCTATCGTGAAGCTGTCAATAGGGGTCAGGGCTCCTGCACAAGCTTAAATCTGCCTTGCATACTCGGTGTCTGCCTCGTGCCAATGGCGGGGCAGCAATAACGGCCCGTCAACGCCCGGCCACGCAGAGCGTCTCTTGGCACCCATCTTGGCACCAGTGGAAGGGTCTAGACCAAACCCCCGCGTTCAGCTTTCCCAACACGGAATACAAGCTCTCTTCCTTCTCAGCAATGCGCATTAACAAGCACCTATCCTAGCTGCGTGGGAACCTATCCCTTCGAAGCCTTTAAGGCTTGTGGAGTCAAGGTAACAGTGCAGAAACCAATCAAATACTAAGAACGACGCTCGCCTTGTATCCGATTTGTTTTTGCCTTTAATTCTCAGACCCACGAGTCTTAGGGACTCCCATGGGATGGTAAGCTACGTGCGGGTTAGACAATTGGGCTGCAGATTCGGCGGCCTTGTTTGGGCTAACTCGGGCACGCTGAGCGGCCCGTAGCCGCTTCCCTACTAATCGCTGATGAGACTTGTGCATTAGCTTAGGCGGCACATCTCCCCCGCCCGATACACTACACAAGATGATAGGTTGACAGCCAAGGAAGAGTTCCTTTCGACATCTTAAGCATTCTGTTGATGCGAATATGGGTGATCGAGGGCTAGAGGAGTACAAAAGCCGTCCTGCCAGTTCCATTTCCTTCATACGCTGTTCCTTCTCTCTTTCTTCTCTTCCAGCTTCCAATTCCAAGTCCCTGAGCTAGCAACTCTCATACATGTACTTTAGAGAAACAGACAAATTACAAGGTGCGACTCTTCCTTCAGTTCCCTCATCAAGAAGGCCTGCTGAGTTCCGATAGAATATCAGGAGACCCCAATAAGAACGACAACCATGGCGAGCTAGGTCGTGAAATGCCCTGGTGGTTGTGGCACAGATATATCATCGACTCAGTCGCAAAATGATTGTCCCACTTGCAGCGCGTATGATAACGCCTGACCCCAGCATTTACTCTTCATGGCACGAATTTGACATGACATATAACAAAAAATAGGATCAAGCGGCTTTGACCCGTCGACGCGCTGAGCGGCTTAGCTCTGCGACGATGTTCTTGGGAAAGGAAAGGCGAAGGCGACGGTGCATGCTTATTGAAATTAAATAGCTAAATAAGTAGCCATCCTCGACAAAATTAATCCAGGTCTTCCTTTCAACTTCACTAGTCCTCGGTGCCCCTCTTACATCGGGAGAGAACTATACCTGCTCCCCCAGCTTTTCCTTCAGCGATGGCAGGTGCTGCATCTCTACTTCAACACAGTGAACCAAGAGCCACTCGCGACACCGCTCCGTGTCATCTTCCTCATCTCCACACGGAGCGCTGGGTCCTTTTCGCTTCCAATACGGCTGTTCAAACCATTCGGGCCAGAAGCCGCCATACTCCCAGTCGATGATGGCATTGATTCTGAGTGTTTCGGGGTCGACGATGACGTTATGCTGGCCCAGATCGTTGTGACAGAAAACGTAGCTCCCCTTCTCCACACCGGGCTTCGGCCGCCAGCAACTGTGGTGCTTCCAGAACCGGCTGTGGATCCGGTTGGGAGCACATAGTAGCGTCTGACCTGGCACGCCGGGGGTGTCGGATCGGAGCGACTTGAGCGTGGCAATGTGCTCAAGCAGCTCTTTGCTGACCAGCTCCTTCTGCTCCTCGGAGAGCTGGGACATGCTGACCCCCGGCACGAGTTCGGTACTGAAGTAGAAGGCCCCATCGTCCTCAAACGTGTGTTGCAGCCGCGGGAGCGGGATGTTTGTTTTCTCCCGCAGGTATATTAGGATCGCGGCGTCCGTCTTCCATCGCTGAGGCAGGGAGGCGGATGGCGTCCAGCTAGTGGCCGTTGTCATCCACTCGTGCCGCCGAAGGGTACGCTTGATGAACGAATTTTCTACCTCGTAGTATTTCTTATCTGGAGTAATTCCAGTGCAACCTGGCTCACGGTGCTTGTTCATGTCTTGGTTGGACACCATTTTGGTTCGTGGGAGGGGCAAAAAGCAATTGACGGAACCATACGCCAGGAGCACGGCTGCCCTTCCCGAAGTGACTAAAGGTAGATGAACAGGTATGGCTTTAGCGAGAAAAGGTCTGATGGCTGTTATAAACGCAACGGCCGCACTCGGAAATGGTTCTAGCCGACGAGGAGTAGTTGTGATTCTTGGAGGCAGAGTGATGAAGCGGTGGGCGGCTAGGGGAACCTAACCACCGTGTGAGATTGAGGCTGCCTACGAGTAATTATGTATAGCGGCGATCACGTGGTTACGATAGAAGCACTCTGGGCCTGGGAAAAGAGTACACGAGGAGGGGCTTTGGGGAGGAGACTAATAACTACTGTCAGCCGGACGTAATTTTTCCCACTGATTGCATCTCCCCGCGGCCTCGGACCAAGGGTGCGTCGGTCGGTGGGTCGGCGAGTACATATGAGCAGGCTTGTCAAGTGCATTTGTCCCCATTCAGCCATCGTGCAATGTGCGCCGTCAACGCCCCTCCCGGACCGCCCCTCCCGAACTTGAACTGGTCATAAGGAGGGGACTACGCCGCCAAAACGTGCTTTGGCCAACCCGGACTCAGCATGTCTACCACCGAAACACTCGCAGGATCTCAAGGCGCCAATGGAGCCCTCGCTTCCGCCCTCGAATTGGGAGCCTCGCTTGGATGCCTCTGGGTGCCCCCTTATCGTCCCTGACGAGGACGCCTCGTCTGCGCCGCTAGTCCAAGCGGTTTTTGACGAGGATATCGAAGCAGTAACGCGTGTCCTTGACGCGCAACCCGAACTAGCTGATAGCGTTGTGCATCATCACGGCCGATCTTACAGTAGATGGCACCTCAACCATAGGAAGCGCACAAAGTATGGTGAGGATTATACGCTCGGCAGATGGGCCTTCCCCCTGGTAACTGAGCCAGCCGTGCTCTTTGCCTGTCGCGTGCCGGAATTCAAGTTCACTTTCCGATACAAGAGGAAGATATCGCGGAAGAGCGTCGAAATTGTTCGCCTTCTAGTCGACCGCGGTGGCACCATCAACCCGCGACACCCGACAGGAACCTAGATTGACGCGGCTTTTGGCATCGTCTGTGGCCTATACGACGAGCCAGAGGTTTTACGTCTTCTCGTACGCGCGGGAGCCAACCCCTTCAGCAAGTGGGGCTGCATGAGCAGTGGCCCTCCGATGTCGAACGTAGGCGGTCGCTCCACCCCCCTCGGCGTGGCGGCAGCTTGCGGCGCCATTGGTACAGTCAAGCTGCTGCTCGAGTATGGCGTCCCTTACAATGACTTTAATCGGCACTCTGACCTTCTCAATCTTCCACCACTACACCAGGCTGCGCAGTTTGGTCGCGCAGATGTCGTCGCGGCGCTCCTTGAACACGGCGCAGCGTCAGATCTGGAACTCAGGCCCCCTCTAAGTACAGACGACAGCGACGAAAGACCTTTTGGGAGCGTTCCCCTGGTCCTCGCCGTGTTCCGCAGTGACTCTTGGGCGGAAGAGGACAGCTGCAAGGCCCACATAGCGTGGTTGCGAGACGACGATCTCAAGAGTAGAGAAAGAACCGTTCACCTTCTTCTCGACCGCGGCGCTAGCCCAACCACAAGGAACTCATCACAGCTCCCGCTGCTCTACGGCGCTTGCAGCTGGGCAGGGCGAGAAGTTATCTCACGTCTTATCACATATAACCGCGAGGGTATCAACGAGATGTTTTCCAGCAACATGCAGGATCCGAATATCTTTCGGACCGAGTTCAGTTCTACGAACGACGGGGCAACGTACCTTCACGTAGCCGCTGGGCACGCCAACACGCCAGCTATGCAGTGCTTAATTGACTCGGGCTTGCGGCCTATAGCCGATGGCAACGACAGATCACCTTTACATTGGTTAGCAATACAAGCCGAGTCACACTCCTCGACGGTAGGGGAGATACGGTTGAATGGTGACCCGGACTTTCCCGACCCTACAGTAGCCGCCGCTCGCTATTTATGTGACTCCGTCGGCATTAATATACATACACAAGACCGCTTCGGCAGAATAGCCCTGCATTACGCTTTTAGGGCTAACGCCTACGAGCTGGCCATATTCCTTCTTTCTCGTGGTGCTAGCTCGGCCGCCCAGGACCACGACGGTTGCACCCCGTTGCACTACCTAGTTCAATTTGAATGGGGTCTCAAGCATCACCTGGTCGGCGTGACTGAGGCATTGACTCAGATGCCCAGTGCCGCAATCAACGCTCGAGATTCCAACGGCGACACCGCATTGACCCTGGCGTGCGCGGCGGTCAACTATAGCGCGGTGCAGTTAATTCTGGCAATCGGGGGCGATGCAAACCTATGCGACTCGAGGTCTTGGACACCGTTACACCGCCTCGCCCAGCGGCCCGGATGGCGGGGATGGCGGGCCGACGTCCACCGGCGCTTAAACGGGGGCAAGGAGGTTGATGAGCCATCGAGAGTACGAAGCGCTCTGGTTGACGCTGGCGCGGTCGAGTCTACGCTCAACGACGAGGGTTACATCGCGGCCGAGATTGATGCCATGGAGACGAGGCGTGAGCTAGAACGCAGGGCCGAAGCGGAGGAGCGTAGAAGGGGGGTAGAGGGGTTACGGCGCCTCGGATACGGCCGTGGCGCGCTGAGAGAGTATAACTTGAGACGCATGAAGGCATCTTCCGGGCCTGAGGGACAGGCGGCAGGCCATGGGCGGGGAGGCCCTTGTAAGATGGTTCCGTCTTGAGATGAGATGTCACGATGCGAGCATCACTCGTACATGCGTGTTCAATCATTTAAGAATCGATTCACAATCAATTCACAATCAGCGCGCCGGCTATCTACGTAAATCTCATAATCGGAATTACCCAAGCCGATAGAATATCGATCGGAAATAAAGAGCATCTCCAAGACTTGGCCAGTGGTTTTGCGGGCAGCCCGAGAGTGGAAGAGGTCCTGCTCACTGGGGCGCCGCACAACATCGAGATGAGCCATTGGTCGCAAGGATAGTATACCAGGGTTTTCGGGTTTGCCCTAGACTCTGCAGCGTCGTTCAAGTATTCCAAATAGGTTCAGCAGCCGGTGATTTAGCATAGGAGGGGTGCCATCTTCAAAGCGAGGATTGCACAGGTGCAGGAATTTAGCATATCGCCTGCGGTTTTTCCAAGACGCATCACGGCCACTGCTCAATTACACCACTTTGAATTATGCATCACTCGAGACTTGTTTCGGGACTTGTGAGGAACGTGTTCCATGCACCACGCAGAGAGCCCCATATAGCGAGGTAAGGTAGTCATAGATCAATTTGCATGAGCTACAAGTATTTACTATCAAGAAACTGAGGCTACTGTAAACATTCAGAAAATTCGTCGCGGTCCCATCAGTCCTGAGCCTAGTTATTATGTGGGAAAGCCAACGACGACCAGACAGTGTTTCAATTCTTAATGAGGATAATGAAGCTGATTTGCTCATCCCTGCAAAACTACTGGTGGGGCGGGGACGAAGGTTATATTGTGGCTTGAATGTGTCTTTCAAAAGTTGGTGGAGTGGTATACTCGTACTTACTCGTACAAGTAAGCTCCGCCGAGCTGGCCAGTCGCGCGACTTTGGGTGAGCCTTGCGGGTGCGATCGCGCGAACTGGGTGAGCCAGGCATTTCTGCAGCGCAGATGATGGGGGGTCCGAGTCACGGATAATTGTGGGGTCCGACAACGGATTTGTCAGTCTCCCTCGCATGGCAGAAATGTATCTAATATGCTGCGTCCTTCAACCCTCACGTTAGCGATATGGACGGAATCCGCAAACATACGACCGCAAGGGCTTTCGCTCCAAAGGCATGCAACGCATGCAAATTTGGAAAACGTCGTTGTAACAAGGAGCTTCCGCGCTGCAGGTTATGCTCTAAGTAAGCCAGGCCCTCCGGTAAGCTTATGGATCGTGCTAAACGTGAGCGCAGGGCTGGCCGTGAATGCCAATATACAAAAGACACTCCGGATTCTTCGGAGATCCAGCGGCTGCGCAGAAAGCTGAATAAACTCGAGAAAAATGCAGCAGCACCCACTACCTCAGTAAACGCGATCCAGCATGAAGGCTCGGCTCCCAACTGGACCATACTTGATCCATCAACAGCGTCCGCAGTGCCCGCAGCGTCCGAACCAGCCGGCATTCCTAGCTGGACAGCCTCAAACGATGGGGGAGACCCGTTTCGGCACCCACCACTTCGTGTTCCTTTTGTCAACAATTTCGTGACGAGCGAAGTGCGCAAAATCATTGGTGGTCGGGCAGAATTCATTCGCGATGCAGTTATTTTCTTTGACACTATACACGCATGGATGCCTGTTATCTCGAAAGACAGATACATGGAGGACCTCGCAACTGCACACGATGCTGCAACGATGCACCTCGCCCTTTGCATCCATCTCATCATTCAAATGCCCGGCAAGGGTAACCCGGAGAACATGAGGACATCAAAATATGCAAGCGCGAAGTCGTTGGCATCTTTCATCGAAGCAGCTGGTATCTTGTCACTTCGGACCATCCAGAGTTCGTTGCTTCTTTCGCTATATGAGCTGGGACACGGTTTCTCCAGCTCTTCATATACTTCAATATGCAAAACTGCTGCGGCCGCGCAAACTCTCGGAATCCCAAGTTGCTGTTCTGAGATCCAAAGTAGTGGCCGCGATTGGAAGGACGTTGATGAAGCTGGTCGTGCCTGGTGGGGGGTGATTATACTGGACAGGTATGATGCGTCATTTGGGAGGCCTATGCCGTGAAGCCTACTATTGATTTGTCTATCAGAGCTGTTCTTTTTGGCAGCATTGGCTGACCGAATTGCAGGTACATCAACCTTCAGAATGGCAAGTTCCATTTCGCAGCACAGATTCCATGCCTCTCATATAAGCTTCCTCGCGATGAGAGACCAATCGTAAGTAAATAGTACATGGCATCATCAAGCTGTATTACTCATATGCAAGGCAGTACGACAATGATGATACTCAGCTGCTCCTTTCAGAACCTCCAAGTACTCGCGTGAGCCCATTCGCCAGGGAAGCACAGGTGGCTTATCTCCTTGGGCGCGCGTTGAGTCACGTATTAGACCCCTCGGCCGATCAGCACTTCAATTCTCAGGAGCGTGTCACACTGCAAACTACATTGAACTCGTTTAGGACGATGCTTCCAGCGGAAATTGATCGATGCGCCGAGTACTGTGCTGCCATAGGGATATGTAACAGGTAGGTAAGCCTTTGCTGACATGAAATGGCCGTGTTAGACTGACAAATTTGAGCACCCTTCTACTACTTGAGAACTCCTCTGTCACCAATCAAACAGACTATAGCAGACGCAGCCTGCATCCTGATGCAGAAGCTGTTCTTGACATTGCCTCGAATTTTGAGCACTTGCTGGGAACTGGAGAGCTCAAGGTAGAGGAGCTTTCGCCTCTTGTATTGCACTCTATATATCAGGCCGCCATACATGTCGTCGGCCTTCTAAACACAACCGGTGACCTAGCAAATGTCCAGTTGTACAGCTCTCTACTAGGCATGCTGCGTGGTTTCAGTCGGAGGTGGAAGCAAGCAGGCAAGCTAATAATATCTGGCGTGCTCACTGCTTTCTTATACTAACTTTGATCCTAGAGTATTACCTTCACAAGCTTGAGGACTTTTCATCCACTTCGTGCGAATGAAGCTGGGGAGTTACACAGGCATCAGCAGGTTCATGGACCGCCAGTATAGGAACAGCGAAGTGGAATTTTAATTTAGACAACTTGATTTCTAGGCCCCCGCAAATATCATGACTGTAGCTTTAATATCTTCGCATTTAATTCTTGGCGTCTATAACGAGGAACCGAAATATATATTTGCGCGAAAGCAACATCGGCTGCGTACTGGACTGAATATGAACCAACATGCGTCCTCAAAGCGCATCTATCCAGCCAAGGGCGACCCGAGGTTCAAGCCTCTTAAAGTAGTCCGCATTCGCGTAAACGTTTCTTACAACGCCATTCCGATCAACTAATAATGTCGTAGGGATCGGAACCTCAAAAGAATCGTTGCCGTTGCGGGTCTTCAAGTCGGCGCCGAAGCCGGCAAAAATAGGCCTGAGGCTGTCTGGCTGCTTCCAAACGATTCCCAGCTTGCGCGCCAATACAAGGTCCACATCGGAGAGGACCGTAAACTTGAGTTCGTGCTTCTCAATTGTGCTGAGGGATGTATCCGGGAGCTCAGGCGAAATGGCCACGAATTGAACGCCGCGGGATTGAATGCCGTCCAAGCACTCTTGGAAAGCCCTTAAAGCGAGATTGCAAAATGGACACCACTCTCCCCGATAAAATGTGAGCAGAACTGGGCCATTTGCAAGAACGTCGCTGCGGCTGATTCTGGTCCCGTTGACGTTCAGAAGATTGAAATCAGGTAGCTGGTCGCCAACTTGAATTGCTCTCTGAGCGTCAAACTCCTCCAAAACTCCCGCTCGAGCCTCGAAAATCGGGTTTTTGACACTTTCAGGAGCCGACTTGATATTTTCGTGAATGTGCTCCAGCTGCTGTGCCAACGACGCCATCTTTAAGTTGAAGGGCTTTGGGTCCCAATAAGAAACCTGGTGATAGGAGAGCGTATAAACGAGATGATGTTGAAGATGTGGTCTCATGAAAACGGCTCTGGCAAAGGCGTTTCTAGTTTATATACTACTCTTCTACGGGGCTCTCGGCCGTCATGGGGCTACTTAGGCTTCTGTACATGTATTACCATCGTATCATCATATGCCTGCACTATCGCTGAGACTGAGCTGTCAGTGTAAATTACATTAATAATTTAATCTGGTTAAAAAAGCCGAACTGGGTCTTTCATCCGTGTCGGACAGATTTCTAAGCACGCATTTATAAGCATTCGACGGATTTATGCACTTTGACCCGGGCAATCGAAGTGTTAAGTCGACATGCATTGATGAACCGCGTGTCTGGAAGTCGTGCCCTTGACTTGAAACATACCCGCATCGGGATTTTGCGGCCGCATGTTTCCGCGTAGAGCCTAGGCGCCGCGTAGAGCGGCAAGTCTACGCCGCAAAAAAGCGGGACACCGTTATCCATCAAGAGTCCAGGAGTCCCAGGACCCTGTTCAGTGGGCAAGTTTGAAGACACAGTGGCGGGGGAGAGTGCGGATGTAGATGCCTTTGGCCTTATACGAGACGACTTTGCTCCAGCACAATACAACGTTACTGTCCCAGACCTCTTCCGCTAGGCTGACGGCGACTTCTAAAGAGCTTGACAGAAACCGATGAACGCGACACGTACTACGCACTCTTAACCGCATACGGTTGACTGCCGTCCCGTAGTGCGTTGTATGCTGGATCTTGACGGTCTGAACGCAGCGTTTACGGGCTATCACACGGACATGGCTCGATCTACTTCTCCCGAAATAAAACGAGGTACATTGTTAAGCCTTGTACGACATAATCTACCTCAGGCAATGTATCTTTTAGGAGGCGAAGATGGTCAACTGCCACCACTCCCCACTTCCGCGTCTCCTGATTGTGTCATGCCATTGCCATTGTTAGTTTCTCTGCCCCGTAAACATAGGACAGTGATCAGCAGTGCTGCCCCAGAGAACCCACAAGCACAATAAAATGCATTCCTGTAGCCATCCAAAAGTGCCAACGGAGACTCTCCCGTCAAAAAAGAGCCCGAAATTGAGAATGCTATCGCTATCGAAGCCTGAGCGACGCTCTGAACCACCCCAGCAACCAGGCCCTGGTCGGCATCTGGAGCTCCGGCGACCTAATACAAGCTCGTTAGTTGATGGTTCACCAAGTTGCAGCAGCTGGTTGAGCGTCTAGTTGATGGGCGAATTGGACTTACCGCAATGTTAACGTTGTTTACAAAGAATGCCGCAGTGCCGACGGATATGAGTATAACAGCAGGAAAGGTGAAGCGCCAATATACAGTTTCAGGTCTGTTGCGCGAGAATATGATGTTTCCTGCGATTACCACAGCTTCACCCACAGCAATAACCCATTTCGGATCGATCTTGCTATGTAGCACCCCAAACAGGGGCATCACGAGCAGAGGCGCAACTGCGAAAGGAAGAAATTCCACGGCAGAGGCAATTGCAGTTTTCTCACACATTGTCAGTTCAATATGACATCTTCTGCGCGAATAAAATTACTTACGCCTTGGATTTGCACCAGAAACTGTGAACCAGTGAGCAGCATAAGATAACAAGTTCCGTATGAAAACCCGGTGATGGGTAGAACAGCTGCGAAGTTACGGAACGACCAAAGACGCCGGGGAATCAGTGGCTCTTTCGAAGGGCTAACAATGGGCAGCAAGTACTCGTCCCAGAGACCAAACAACCCGAGCACGACGACTCCGGATACAAGCGGGCCAAGGGCTTTGGCAGTCGACCATCGACCGGGAGCTTCAGTAAACCCCAAGACGACTAGAAGCAATGCAATTGTGATTAGAATGGCTCCCACGTAGTCGAGATTGCGTGCTAGAGCGTAGTTTTTCCTCGATGGAGGGATTAGAAGTAGGGACAAGATTGAGAATAGGGCGCTTAGGCCAAAGGATATCCAAAATAGCGTGCGGTACCCAAGGTCTGTCTTTGTAACAGCTCCGCCGACTACAAGAGGCTCAGTTAGATATGTGTAACACGAGCAGTCCATTGTACTTGCCAATCATGCCCAGTGCTGATCCAGACGCGATTCCCATACCGAGAACGGATAGCGCCATCTCTCGCGGCCGCCCAACGTATGTAATAGACACGAGAGCATACGCCGTGGGAACTGTCATTGCAGCCGATATTCCCTGAATAGCACGCATGACAAAGAGTGAAATGTCGTTGACTATCGTTGCAAGGAGGAGAGAAACGAGAGAGAACAAAATTAAGCCAGTTGCGAAGACAATTTTATGTCCGAAGACATCTCCTGATAATTCCGCATGTTAGCCTGTGAAATCAAAACACCGAGCATACATCGGTTGTGTGCAATGGAAGAGAGCCATACCAAGGCGGCCGGATATCAACAAGAAAGACCCAAACGTGAGAGCATACGCCGACAAGGCCCAACTCGCCTCATTTTCCGAAATAACAAACTCCGCAGATATACTGTTGATTGCAAATGTAACACCAGTGCTGTTGAGGACATCTAGTACCAGTGAGAACGTGTACACTAACAACGTCACCGGCCGTAGTTTCTCGCGAAGGCGTTCAAGACTGGACTTCTTTTCCGACATGATAACTGCGACGGTCCCCCGACGGAAGGATGAGCGTGTTAAAGATAGAGAGAAATGGAGATAACAGGCGATAAATCTCCCCTCTCGTAGTTGGCAGATAGCTGGGGTGATAAGGTTTATACAAGAAAATACGCGGAAGCTTGCCTGTATACGCCGATCATGAGACATGCGGCCGGAAGTATGATTTGAAACAAAGTATATTAGTAATGTCTGAGGCTATCCCGGGTTTCCTTTCCTGCCCGCATAATTTGGTTGTTGCCGCCGTCCAGCAGGTGCGTCTGCGCTAAGACTTGTTCACTCGCGAAATTGCTGCGTCAATTTCCCGAATCCCCAGCCATGGGAAACTCAAGCCTACTTGATGACTCGAGATGATCCACCTGCGGTAGTTTGCGGCCGCAAAAGGCCGCATGCGCCCGCCATTTTACGCTGTTTGATTCGCTGGAGTGTAGACAGCACTTCCAGGGTCTGATGCCCCACATGCCGCATCGCGTAACTGGTGGCGCCACGATATTCAGGGCTTCGGCTCCCATCCCGTGAGGTCGATGGCCCTTTTTGCGTGCCTTGGCGGTATTGTAAGCTCGATGCCGTGGAGTTTACCGGCCTCCCGCATGAATGGGACCGTGGATTATTCGATGAATGCTTAGAAATCCATCGTGACATCCATCGCGGAGGCGGAACGGCTGAACGCCCGGGGCAAACCACTGGAAAACAGATAAATACTCGACAGTGTCAACTGTTGAGGTGGTCTTGCAGTTGCTCTTCACAGCTTCTCAGATATCTTGTTAAGCACTCAGTATACACACCGAGCTTCCATCACACTTTGTTCGAACTCCAGAAAAAGAACTCCGACATGAAATCCCTACAAGGAAAAGTTGCAGTTGTGACTGGTGGCTCCCGGGGCATGGGCGCCGCCATCGCAATCGAGTTTGCGAAGCGCGGCGCAGCAGCGGTATGTCCTTCTTTGTCACCAACTCTGTTGTGTTTCCAAGCCCGTGTGCTGAGCGATCCATTTGTCATTTGACAGGTTGCGATTACCTACATTTCGAATTCGGAGAAAGCCCATGAAGTGTCGGAGGAAATTAAGCGCCATGGCACGAAAGCTACTGCCGTGAAGGCTGATCTGCGGGCAGCGGACTTCGGTCAGGCTGTTGTTAAAGCGACGCTTGATGCATTCGACGTGAAGGAAATAGACATACTCGGTACGTACCAGTTAATTAGGATTGAGCATGCGTTATTCCTTCGACCATTGCTGATTCATTAGTAAACAACGCGGCTATTGCGGAGTATATTCCGTTTGATGCTATCGACGACGCAGCTTTTGCAAGACTGTTTGAGGCCAACATGCGAGGGCCCTATCAAGATCGTACAGGCAGTCCTCCCGGTTATCCGCCACGGTGGTCGCATTATCAACATTTCATCGAGGGGTTCGAGAGTGGCGCTTCCTGGAATGTTTACTCTCTACGCATCGACAAAAGCCGCCTTGGAAGTCCTAACCAAGTGTTTGGCTACCGAGTACGCTGCGGACAAGGGCATCACTGTGAACAATGTGATGCCTGGTCCTGTAGCAACAGGTACGTGGATAACATGCTTCCGCCCCCTGACCCTCCCGCAGACACGGACTAATGAGGCTGAATCACTTTAAGACGCCCTGGCTAGTGTTCCGAAGCCGATGCTTGATCACTTTGCAAGCCTTGCACTTAGTGAAAAGAGGCTCGGTCGCCCAGATGATATTGCTCAAATTTGTGGGTTCTTAGCTGAGGAGGGCAGCCGCTGGGTCAACGGTAACACGATTTCAGCAACTGGAGGTATGGACATTTTGTAGGCATCACTTATGAAAAGGAATCCTGTGCCGGGAATATAGGTACTGTACTCTCGCTATAATTACCTACGATTCGACTCTATAGTATTATACACATGGTAAATTTAGCCTCCTTGCCCATATCCTCTACCAATTCCAATTCGTGCCCGCCTTCTTAGCCCCCTCGACTGCGCGCCGAGCGTAGCATGTATGCTGGTTCTACTCAGCCCTCGCTTGGATCCTGTTACGTTCGATTGGTTGCCTAGCAGCCCGACATGTACGAACGGCCGCCTGAAGTCAGGCGGGAAAGCATGAATGATCATTTATACAATCCAGTCCTACCCCGCTTTACGACACTAGCTACTATTGCACCCGTGCTTTTTCGGCGAAAAAGGCCGCCCCTGTCGTGGCCGGGGAGGTACCCCGCGACGCGAAATGCGCGCGCGTCGTGATATGCTGGT
>JALHBW010000171.1:0-20582 GCA_024339985.1 Tolypocladium endophyticum | reverse complement strand
CCCCCCCCCCCCCCCCTCCTTTCCGAGAACCTAGGTTTACGGCGGCGGCGGTGGGCCTGGGGAACCCTAGGGCGTGTGCCTGCCTGGCCTGCTTGCTACCTGCCTGTGTATGTGTGTGCTTATATATACCTGTGTGTAGTTGGGCGACCGTAGCTGGCTGGCGTGCCTGTTATGTACCTGGTGTGCCTGTATGCTATGCCTGCTACGGGGCTTTATGGCCTTGGCTAGCTGGCTGGCTAGCCGCTTACTTGATGGATTGAGTGATAGATTAAGTGATGGACTGACGAATAGATTACCCGCCCTACGGCTACTAGGCCTGTATGCCTACGTACTACTCGGCTTACTACTATGCCTACTTGCCTGCCTGCTGCTAGGCCTGTGTATATGCTGCCGCTAGGCCTGTGTGCTTGCTGCTGCTAGGCCTGGGCGGCCAAGGTTTCTTAGCTAGGGATGTGAGATAAGGCGGGCGAGGCGGGACAGCGCCGACGTGTAACGGTTTGGTTCCCAAGGGATAAACCGGAGGGTTTATATTAGCAGAAAGGTTAGGGCGTAGTGTTACGTATAGTAATAGATCCGTAGGATCGTAACTAAGTGATCAGTATGTGTAAGGTAATAATCGTATTATAAGCTAACTAGGTATTTATGCTATAGAGTAGAAATTAGGGGTGCCTATATAATAGGTAATTGCCCTAATCGTAAGGCGATTATGGTAATCCTATTCTAGGTATACTCGTCCTGATCGTAAGGCGAGTATAGCGAGCGCATACTACCCTTTCGTTCTGACTATTATTCTATATTATCCTATATTAGCGCTGTATAGCTAGCCTATCCCGCGGCTATTTGCCTAGGGTCGTAATATAATATCTCTCTCCTAATAGTTTTACCCTTAAGACCTAGTCCTATAATATTCTATTAGTTATATAAATACCCTACCTATATTTATATTTATAGGTATAATATCTTATTCCTTAATTCCCTTAGAAATATCTTATTAATATTATATCTAGCTATATTAAAAAGTCCTAAAAGAATTATCTTTTATTTAATTAGAAGAATATACTATTATTAGTAGTTCTTACTTATTTTTATACTATACCGTTATATATAGCTTATTTAAAACATAGGATTTCCTTATATAAGGTATCCCCTCTTAATTCCTTTTAATATTCTAAGTATATATACCTTAATCGTTCTTATTACAATATTCTAGGCGTAATACTTAAGTAGCTTTATAAAATCGCTAATTAGTACTCTAAATTAGAGGTAGAGTTAGAAGCTATAGAAGAGAAGGTCCTATTAGTAGGGCAAATGTTGTCTAGTAGGCGACGTTTAGATTAGCGTAGGGTAATAGATTCGCGCTAGTATAATATAGGGTCGCGATAATTCGGGCGATCGGGCTAGCGATAATTCCCTATAACTCTATAATTCCTAATCGTAGAGCTTAGAAATTAAGTAGAGAGTTAAAGGTTAATTAAGCGATTCTATATATATACTTTTTAGGACTCTATTTATTTTAGCGTAGCTACTATAAGCTAGTTTACTTAACCCTAGATTTTTCTAGTATTCCTACCCCTATACGAATTTCTAGTACCCCTTAAGACCGAGTATAGCTATATATAAGTATAGTACCGCTATACCTAGCTCGAATCGCTATAACTTCTGACTTCCTATTTACTTATATAACTTCCTAGTTTTTCTATATATATATTACTAGGGTATAGATTAAATCTAATCCTCGGTATATATTAGGATTAAACTTAATCTATACCCCCGCGGCGCTAGAGCATAGAGTAAGAACCCTAGGACTACTTTAACTTATATATAGCATAGGGATATTACGTACTATTCTGACCTAACCTATATATTATAGCCTGTAGATTAAACTTAATCTATACCCCCGTAGCGCTAGAGCGTAGAGTAGGATCCCTAGGACTGCTTTAACTAATAAATAGCACAGGGATACTACGTACTATTCTGACCTAACCTATATATTGTAGCTTATAGATTAAATTTAATCCTTAGTATTAAACTTAATCTATACCCCTGCGGCGCTAGAGCATAGAGTAAGAAGCCTAGGGCTACTTCGATTAAGAAATAGTATAGGGATACTATATATTATTCTAACCTAATTATCGTCCCTTTTACTAAAGCCCGAATTTCTTTATAACGTGTATACTCTAATAGAATAGGTAACTTAGGTAATATAAGGTAAAGCTTTAGGGTTTAACTCGAAGTCTATTTAGCTTATATAGCTATTAAGCTAGGTAGTTTATTCTAAGCTTATAAAGAGAGAGCTAATAAAGAGAGACTATTCTAAGGAAAGCTAATAGAAGAAAGGTTATAGTAAGAAAAGCTAGGAAAGAGAGACTAAAGGTAGGATAATAAGGAATAAAGAAATAAAGAATAAAGGAAAAGTAAGGAAGGAAGACTAGGAAATAAGGAATAAGGAAAGAACTAAGAAAAAGACTAAAGAAAAGAGAGAAAAGAGAGAAAAGAGGGAAAAGAGAGAGATATCCCTAGAAACCTAGGTACTAGACACTGGGAGTTTAACTCGAATTCCCTATACAAACTTAGAAATAGTAGGGCGGATTCTAGTCGAATTCCTTCCGGTTAGGCTCCGCTGCTTATTAGTTAAAAAAGCTTATATTAAGCTGTCTAGGTTAAGCTAGGGTTACGCATAGTTAGGGTCTAGCTACCCGAAATCGATCGAAACTAGGGTCTAGCTATACGGGTTAGGAACCGACGCGGGGTACCGGTACTAAGTAACTTAGAGTACGCGCTAATAACGCAATAACGTATCGATCGCGTCGGAAATTTATAGAGTCGCGACCGTAGTATTTAGTATAGATAGCGCGTAATTAGCTAAAATATAGTAGACAACTATAAAATTATTATAAGCTAGAAGAAAAGGGTTTATAACTATTCGCGATATTAACGATAGACGATTGCGTTTATCTCGTAGAGGAGGAGCATATGCTCGTCTACTATATTTGCGAAAGCAGCGTAAGGCTAGTTTGTTAAGGGCAACGGAACACACTAAAGGCCGAGAGCAACGACTACTGTTATAAGCTAGATAAAGGGCCTAGATATCTAAGGCAATCGTATAAATAAGATATAAGGTATGAATAGCCTTATCGTAAAGATTATATAGAAAAACGTCTTATAGGACTAAAAATCGAGAGGCAACGAAGGCTATCTTAGCAAGAGTGGGAGGGTAATAAATCCCTTAATTAAACTATTGAAAGCTTATAAAAAGTATAAAAGCGCATATTAAACTATCTAATCTCAGGGATCTTAATACTTCTTATATATCTATATCCTCCTATCCTTCCTTCGGGCCTAACTTAGTAACTTGTGGGTTTAGGGTCTGCTAGGCTGCTCTGATAAACTCCTCCCTACGCGAATACAGCCTACCCTTAGGCAAAGAGGACGCGACACAAGAAAGGAAAAAAGAGCAAGCCCTTACAGTATAGCAAAGTAAAGAAAAGAAAGAAAATAAAGCTATAGTAGCGAAAGCAATCTCCTTCTTCTATTATCCCTATTCCTCCTTTAAGTCTTATCTACAAGGGAAGATAAGTCTATAAGAGAAAAAGAACTTAAGCAACTATATAATCTTCCCTCCTATATCTATCCCCTAACTCTATAATCCTTCCTTCCTCCCTAGTTACTTCTTTATCTATGTCCTCCTTGCGTATCGTTTGGCTCTCGAGACCGCGTTTGTCTATAGATCGTTTGCTTACATATCTTTACAAACCCAGCTTTTAAGGCAAGCCTAAGAGTCTATATTCGTCAGTCTAAACAGAGCAGTAGATACGTAGGTCTAAGTAAATTCTACAAAAGGAATTACTCGCCGATATCTAAATAGTAGCCCTAACTTCTTTATTAACTCCATAGTCATAGCTCTACCACCAGGGCCTATCTTTTATAAGTCTTAATTAAGGAGTCCTAGTCGATTCTAAATAATAATTTCTCTTTCTATACGTTTAAAGCAAAAGGTATTATCTTCGTATCTAAGATTAGTAAGTTTTATTAAAGGAGTAGGTAACCGACTTTATAAGTATAAAGGAGTCCGAACCGACTCTAGAATAGTAGATAGGGGCGAAGAAATACCTAATCTTACTCTCTTATATCCTCTAAGTATTCCTAGCTAGGTCTCAATACTAGGGATTAGTATATTCGGATCCTAGTATATTAGTACCGGTAGAAGTTGTTAGCTTCTAGTTGTTATACTGTATTACGAAGTAGGGCGTTAGTACTTTACTAAGGTATTCGAAGGTTCTATATGATCTTAAGGAACTAGACTCTAAAAGCGTAATAGCAAGTCTATAGGAGCTAAGGGTTACGGAGACAATATACGCGATAAACTTATACCCTATAGGATAGATAATAAGCGCGGCTTATAGCTTGCTTCAAAGCCTCTTCTATAGGCAGCAAATAAGGATTGTTTCTAAAGAGGAAGAGGGCCTGATTTTTAAACACCTGTTATAGGGTCCTAAGTTAACGGGCTAGCTAAGTATTATCGAGTATCCTTAGAAGGAGGATCCTAAAAGAGTCTCCGACCTATTAATCTAAATAATCCTAAAGTCCTTATTTACGGCACTAACTATAACCATACTAGCGTATTATTAGGCTCCGGCGAGCTAGATTTCGCAGAGGGTATCGCCTTCCGTTTAGGCTATCGAGTCTATTCTTTAAATAGGGTTAGTAACTTGCTTATTCTTATAGACTATTATCGAGGCTATAGCTAAGAGAATATATTTAGAAACGTAAGATTATATAGTTCCTAGCTACCTCGGGGTCTTTAGCTACCCTGAATATTGTACTAAGGTTAAGGTTATAGCAACCTGCTCGGTAATACGAGATTAACTAGATTCGGGATATTTCGTAGGCTCTATACAGGCTAAACTCTAAGTATATTCTTCCATTTATCCTAAGCTTCTTAGATATTATCGGGGACGAAAATTATAAACTAGTTCTTTCGTATAGGCAGCGTAAAGCATTAAATATCGTAAAGGTCGATTATATCTTCTATTCTAAGGCAAGCCTAGATAATACGATATTAAGGGTAATATAGATATACCTCCGGCCCTAAAATTATATAGCATCCTCCAATCGTTATAAGTAATGCATTCTACTAAACAGGGAACTATAGATACTAGAATTATCCCTCGATACTAGTAAAGTCCTAGTTACTAACCCTATTCTAGTACCTATACTCGAATTCCACTCCTCGACAAATCCCAAGCTCTATCGTAGCAATTCGTATTAGGAATCTAATTAATCTTTTTAGTAAGATCTCGTATCCGTTAGAGTCTCCTTTTTCCTTGTAGAATACCTAGTCTCTAAATCGCTAATGAGAATTACCGGGTCTAGCAGTTCGCGCTAAGAAGGGAGTTAGATATTCGACCGTAAGATCTTTACCGAATTTTTCTATAATTTCCTCTAGGTTAAAGCTAACTAGTCCTCGGAAGTAGTACTAGAGGTTTAAGAGTACTATATAGCTGTATTCCTACTAACCGTTTTGCGCTAGCCTAGGCGCAAGTATAAAGGTAAAGTTATAAGGGTAATCGTTATAGTTAAGAATCTACCTCTATAGTCTAATAAACGATATAACGCATTTATCGCGTTTACTTTTCTAGTTATCCGAGATTAGAAGGTTCCCAGTCTTCCTATCCTATATAAAGCTTCCCTAGTATACCCTAGTTCCGTCTTTAGTTTAGAAGTTAATAAGCCTAGTAAGTATTCGTCGATTATACTATCTACTGTAAAGGGATTCTCTAAGCATTCTAGAGCTGCTAGCTACCTTCTGATCTTAAGGCCAGTATTTCTATAAAGGTTCTAGGATATCTATTCAATACTAGGGAACCGACCGATAGTTATTATTAATTTAGACGACTAGAATATCTTTAGGCAAGGCGATAATATATTTAAGTCCGCGGGTAAGGATCTTTAATATTTATATTCTACTGAAATTAGTTATCTATTCTTTCTATAAAATATCTACTAGGAACTTATATATATTAGCGAGGTAAGGCTACTAATTCGGGTCTTCTTTATAATCGGGCTAAACGGGAACTATTTAGAATACGTCTTACGCCTACTAGGGAGTAAGATTATCTAATCCAATCCGTAGAGGTTACTTGGGCTAATGCTATTATAGTACTGCGAAGGGCGGTTAGACTTAGTATAATTCGGCGGCCGTTTTATTTACATTAGGCTCGTTATCTTATATAAAGTTAGTATCGGAGTAATGCCTACCTTCTATGTTAATAAATCCGATTACTGTAGGAAGTATTATTTTCTTTGGGCCGGTTTTTCTAAAGAAAACAGCTACTTCTAGGAGAAGCGGGCTAGGCTTCTTTACCCCGAGCTCTCTAGTATTTATTCCCGGTTTAAATATAATTAAGGGGACTAAAAAGGGCAAGGTAGAAGAGGTTCTAAATAATCTCGTATAAGAGTATATAGTAGTATAGGCGTTTTAGTAGTTAGAAAGGTAGAGTATATACTAGGGCTTTTGTAAAGGTAGAGATAATAAAGATAATAATAGTAATAACGATAAGGGCTTTGTCTTAGAGATAGAAGGTTTGTATATTTAAGGTACTTAGGGACTAAAAGATCTTTAAAGAACAATACTTTTAGGGATATATAGGAGGGAGAGAGAAAAGGCAGAGGTTAGGCTCGTCGAGTATATGTTTTATAGCTACAGAGCCAAGGGCAGAGTAGTTAAAGCCTTAATATAGGCATTTAAGCTCTTTAGTACTTCTAACACCTTAAACTAATTAGCCTAGTCGCTTTAATAGTCGCCTTTAATAATCTATAATTATATAGTTCCTATTAAGCGGGCTTAGTACTTATTCTCTTTTTATCTAGAGTATACCGCGAGTTATAGCTCTATATTCTATAATCGAGTCCCTAGGATTTCCTTAGTATAAGGTAGTATCTAATCCTAGCTCCCTCTTTTACCTTAGGCACCTCTTTTCTCTTTCCTATATTTCTTTATCCAAAGAATATTCTTAAGACGCCTGCTCTAATTTACTATACTACCATCTCTTACTACCGCCTTTCTAGATTACAGCTTAACTTTTTTACTACTATACGCTCATTTATATATATCTTCTTATACTTACGAGCTTATAGCCTTTCTTCTTCTTCTTTATCTTCTTCCTCTACCTCTCTTTCTTCCTTCTTTAACCTCTATACTAGGTCTTTAGCTTCTATCCTTATAATGCTCCTAGTCTTCCTTCTTTAAGTTCTCCCTCTCCTTCCTTTAATTATAGCGATTATTATCATTAATAGTTAAATTCGGCTAGTCGAGCGCAAAGATTTACCTAACTACCGCGATATTATATCCAAAAAGCTCCCTCAGGATCAGATATCTATTAACTAGCCTCTAGTCTAGTAGGGTTATACTAATATTATAATAGAGAGAAACGAGGACTACGCTAGGGTAAGTAGGATTAAATAATCTCTCCCTATCTTATTACTAACTAGATTCTTTAGATCTATAGCTGCCTCGAAACCTGGGTACTTAGAGGATATAACCTAGGTTACCTTAACCTTCCGATCCTTATCGAGATCGCGTTCCGAAAAGAATAGCCAGATTTTATGCCTCCTTCTATACGAAAGCTTACCGGTAAACTCAGCCCTCTTAGTTACTTCCTAAGGAAATACAGAATACAAGTTACCCGTAACGCCGCTTACGGGACGCCTCGTACTATCTACATTCCGGCTAAATACGCTTATCTACAAGGTTATTTCTTCGACTAGGTATATCGTCGCAAGGAATATATTATAGCCCTTATTGTTACTACCTTTAGCTAACGAAATCAGGCCTTTTACTCTAGTTACATTACCGTATAGAGAACTACTATCTTATCGGCCCGCGAGTACTATATATTCCCTTTTTACGAGTATATATCCTTAGAAAGCGTTTAAAATAGCTCTTATGCTAATTATATTTAGCATTCGACCCGGTCTTCTTCTTACGAATAGCGCAGCTACCCTAGGTACGTAACAAACAACGCGCGATCTAAGCGCTATCAAGGGGCAGCCTTTGCTAGAAGAAACGTAGATTAGGTAGCTTAGACAACCGTGCCCGAATTCGTATGCGAAGAGAATACTCTACGCATTCTCTTTAACTACCCCTATCCTTTCGACAAAAAGTTTAACAAGGCTTAGATTAAATAGGCAAAAGGGGTTCGAGAGTCCGAAGGTAGCTTTAGTCCCTGTCTAGAAAAGGATAAAGCTTATAATCGCCGCGTTTGTAAGCGCTTAGCTAAGGGTTATAGTTTTAGTTTATAGTCCGGGAAGCACTAAGTTAGGACTGATTGTACTTTGTTAATTCGGGATTTTTAGCTTATCTAGCTTCTAGACAAGGCCTAGATCTAATAGTTGCTTGTCGTAGGCATTAAGGGTAGGTTCTAGTAGGCAATTAGGGAGCGTCTCGTTAGGTATTAGTACCGATTTTGCCTGTAACGTAGACACGTCTATAGTAGACTTTGCTAACTAGGGAGCTAAATTTAGACTTATAGTACTATATGATCTTAAAGTACTACGTCCGTAGTACTATTGCTTAGCGTCTATCGCGTATCTTAGTTCTATTGCCGAAACTTATTGCCCTTATTACTATACCTACTTACATATCTAGCACGTCCCTTTCGTATCTTTAGTATATCTCTTAGCGTCTATAGGATATCTATAGGTAATTATAGTAATATCTACTAATATCCTAGGCATATCTACCATTATCTATAGGCGTATCCGCTATTGTCTAACGTCTTGTTATCCAGGGGTCCTGGTCGCGTCTCCTATTACCGAAGGTCGCGTTTAGTATTATTTCTAGGTAAATTTAGGACCTATTCTACGTTAGTACTATATAATCTTGTTACTACTTATAGCAGGATACCACTTATTTGCTTCTAGTATAAGTTTACGTATATATAAGCGTAGATAATGCATAGCTTAGGCAAGAGCTAAGGCGAGGCTTACGTACATTATATCCCTGCTGTTAGCGCGTAGAAAGCTAATAAGTAGATCTAAACTAAAGCTAGATTAGTTAGTCCCTCCCTAATTAGTCTTCGTCCTAGCCTTTCTAATATCTAAATTAATGCTAGTACCTCCTAATAGCTTATCTTTACAATTATAGAAGTAATTACTAGGGTAAAATCCATCTCGATATATATTTCGAAATTAACGTAAATAGTAGCATTAAGAGCGTACTATCTAATCCGTCCCTTTGTCTTTATAATAATTTCGCTTAGAAATATTAGCTCGAACTTTTTAGAAGAGTACTCTATTTTCGTATCGGCTTATAACGATAGCAGCGTCCTGCGCTTTCTTATATAAAAGAATTATCGAATCGTTTTAACTAAGCCCTTTAAGTATTAAGAAAATCTTATCTTCTTAAACTTTACCTAACTCGTTTTAGGATCCTTTAAAATTAAGGATTAAATTAAGGGCAATAAAGACCTTCTTTCTTTCCCTATCCCTAAGATATACGGAGGGATTATCTAATCTTCTATTAGTCGCTACAACTATAGTATAAATTTCCTTCTTTAGCATATCGTTATCTTAAGCGTCTAATAGATTACCGTCTATCCTCGTAAGTACTATCTTATTAGATATCCTTCGCGCTACCGCCTCTTACATAAATACTACAGAGCCTCGTTCTAAGAGTTAACAAGCATAGAGTCTTACGGTAGTAGTAGCTACCCCTTCTATTCTACGTAATTAGATAATTCCTTCTTCTTCCCCTTTTATTCGAATACTAGGACTACCCTGCGAAGAGAATAGGTTAGCTCGAGGTATAGGAGTAGTCTATCGAGGCTATTATCCTAGTACTAGGCTCCGGGTATAGCTAGCGCCTAATATAGGGTAGCTCCGCGAGAATTGGAGCGTTAGGTAGCTATTAATTTCCCGAATACTTAACTTAAAAGCTATAAAGCTAGTTCCCTGTCCCTGTTCTCTTAGTAGTGCCTATTCTCTTGCTTAATCTACTCTACAGCATATATCGCGTCATAGTTAATATCGTCCCTTTTTCCTATTCCTCGGGATTAAATAATCCCTTCTTCTTCCGTTATCTATTCTTCTTGCTTAATTTGCTCTATAATATATGTTGCGTTGTAGTTAATATCGTCCCCTATATAGTACTAGCCGCCTCCTCCCTAGCTATAGAGCCCCAAGGCCCCCGCGGGAACTAGAGAACAACACCAGCTAGCATAGCCTTATAATTTAGGTATCGATAATATTGTATTCCTCCCTTTCCGCTTATATTATGCATAGGAGACGAATTTTAAGTATCTATCGTAGTCCTTTATACGAAGGTACTAGTTAGTCTTTACCTCCCCAGCTATCTTCCAGGTCTTCAGGATTTTCTTTATCAGAGTCTTTATTTTCGGGAGATCCTTTAATAGTACTATCTAATCTTATAGCACTTCGCAAGGTCATCCTGTCAGATGCTTCTCTCGCCGGGTCTAAGAGCAGGTCATCTATAGTAGTAGATTCAGCGTTTAACCAACCCCGTAACAATACCGTTAGCTTATCCTATAGTAACTAGTCGTCCGCGGTCGAAGACTACTAGCCATCTAGGTCTTTAACGAACTTCTTAAAGTACTCGCTAGCAACGGTCTTATTAAGCAGGACCCCGTTAAGCGTTTTAAGTCTATAAGCGCCAGAGATTAGGGCCCGGCTTTATATACGAAAAGGGCTATTCTATCTTATCTATAGTTTAGCTACCCTTAATAGATTATTTAATCTCCGTATATTATATATTAAGACCAAGTCTCCCGGGTATAGAGTATCCTTTTCCTTCTTGATTGTATACTTGTTCTGCTTATCTATCCTTCCGGCCAGTCTACGGCGGAATTCCATTACTTTCTCGCAGGCCCTTTCTACGTCCTCTGCTTTCCGAGCTATTATTCAGACGCGAGCAGTAAATAGGTCTATTAACGATATAACTTCGTCCCAATTAATAAGCCTCTAAATAGGATTTTCTACTTCTAAAGGTAGAATAGGCTCCTATCCATAGATTAAATAGAAGGGTAATATCCCGTAGGAATATCGGATAGCCGTTCGGTCTGTAAGAACTGCCTAATCTAGCAGTCTTAGCTACTTTCCCTTGTACCCTTAGCTTATAACTATCTTTGCTAACGACGAGACTAAAATCTAGTGCCCGACTTTAACCTAGGCGTTAGCCTTTGGGTTATATGCGGAGATCGGTACGATCTTCGTTCCTAGCCCTCTAAGAATTGATTTAAAGTCCTCTTGCATTTCTAGTCCTCCGTTAACAACAGCGTATATAACAACGCCGAACCAATAGAAGATTAATAAGGCAAACTTAATTATAGCCTTTATTAATAACTTAAAAAGGGGTTTAACCTCTATCCAGCCCGTTAAATCGTATCTAGCTTCTAATAGGTAGAGGCGCCCGCTGTCCTAAGGGATATATTAACAATCGAAGTATACCTTGCTTATTAGATGCCCTAGAGCAGATAGTACCGCAAGTTCTCTTGGCTGCTAAGGGGCGAATCGTTAGCATTGATCGCATGTCGCGATAATTGCAAAGATATCGTTCTACAAGGTATGCTACTAATACCAGTCCATTAGGTATCGATAGGTAACTTCGCGACCCTTGTAACCTAGTTGAGCGTGGTATTTCTGTATAAGGTCGGTTTAAGTAACGGGGTTATCTACGACTAACGTCGGGCCTCTCCCTTCTTTTGCTAGTCGCTTCTATAGCTTCCAGTTTTCTACAAAGTATTTCCTACATTGCTTTCGTAGCTTCCTATATTCTGAATTAGTAAGATTAGATAGTCGTTATAAAGTCTAAAGGAATTCAGCTATCCGTTAGGATTCTGTAGAGTAGTTCCCTTCTAGCTTAACGCTAGTAACCGCGCCGAGGTAGAAGTTAACAAAATCTTCTAAATCTCCTTCTATAGCCTTATCCTTAGCATAAGAAAGAACCTCAGGTATACGAGAGAGCCCATCAGCTACAGAATTCTTTTCCCCGGGTATATAGTATACTGTAAAGTTAAAAAGGAAGATATAGCTAACCTATCGGGTAATAAGCGTACCTAGAATATCTTTAACGGATCCCTTAAGCTAGTCTACCAGGACCTTCGTATCCGTTTCGAGGGTAAAATAAACCCTATAAATATAGCTTCGTAGTCTTCGGAGAGCGTAAAGGACAGCCTTATACTCCCTCTTCGTTACATCATAACTCTTTTCGGCTTAGTTCTAGTAGCTACTTTCAAACCGGACTAGATATCGCTTTCTATTAATAACTTATATAAGTACAGCTCCCCAGCCCTTAACGCTAGTATCGTACATTAAAATAACCTCCCTATATCTATCGCTTAGATACAGGCAGATAAGAATAGGTGGTTCTATAATAGCTTTCTTTAACGCATCTATCGCTTCTTACTAGTCTTTGCCCTAGCTCTACTCTATATTCTTCTTTAACAGGGTAGTTAGAGGTTTAGCAAGTTATACAAACCATCTAATCTAGATCCTATAGTACCCCGTAATACTAAGGAAAGACTATACCTCGGGGATATCCTTATAGAAGGACTATTTAAAGATCTTATTAACCTTTGCTTAAACAGGGCTCTGGCTATTAGTGCCGCAGAGGTACCCTACGATCTTAGTTACTTGCTAACAAAAGCAAGATTTTATAGCTAAGATTATATAGCCCGTAAGTTCGATATTTAATAGGACTTTATTAAGGTTAATAAGGTACTCTAGGATGAACTTGCGTACCCCTGGCAAAGCTTCTTTATCTCTGTACGTTGTATCTGGCCCTCTTACGGCTATATCGTCTAAAAAGGCTCTATAGATAAGAGGAATTAGGTCGAATAGGATGCGTATTATAATTCGTATAAATTGTATAACGGAGTTAGTGCTGCCTTGAGGAAGAGTATATATCCGAAGAAGACCTAGAGGCGTAGAGAAGGTAGTAAGGTCTCTACTTATCTAATCTAGGGGTACCTAATTGTATCCTAAAAAGAAATCTAATAAAGAAAGGACTTTATATATTGCGAAGTTATTGCTGAATTTATTTATGCTTAGTAGGATGAAGGTATCTCTAATCGTAACTGCGTTTAGCCGGGTAGCTGAATTAATTAGGTATAGCCCGCCGTCCTTTTTAACTACTAGAAAGTAGGGGTTGCGGTACGGGCCGTATAATTCTTCTAAGATTCCTTTATCTATTCGGGTCTTTAAGAGCTCGATAACCTTTAACTCTAGTCCTCGAGGGATTAGGATACTTCTAGCCTACTATGCTTTATAATCGATAACTTTGATAACTTGTAGAGGAGCTATAATTAGGTCGACCTTCCTGCTTTCTTTAAAGTCCTAAGCGAGGGTAGCTTCGCGGTTATAGAGAAGTTTGGTTAATATTTCCTTCTCTTTAGGGTAGAAGAATCTGTTAACCTGCTCGAGAATATCGTCGAGTTACTTGCTATAAAGTCGGGTGCCTTTCTTAATGCTTAAGAATTTACTAATAAGGAATTTAGTATAAGGTCTTATTATATTAAGGCAGTCCTTAATAGTTTCCTATTTCTTTTCTTTCTAGTATAGGTCTCCTTCGGGAACCGACCCGTCCGAAGGAACGTTATCTTTTAGGTATATCTTGACTCCCTTTCGTTTAAATAGAGTACAGACTATAGGACTATCGGATCTCCTAATGCTACTTTATTTCTTAAGGGTGTTTTATTAGAGTTCGATTAGTTTGTTACTTCCTGTCTTTAGGGCGGTTTGGTATTGCCGAACTATGCCTCTGAGTATAGTGTCTATAATATCGCTTGCAGCTTCTTATCCTATTAATAGTATAAAGGTATCGTCTAGATCAAGTAGTACCTTAGTACTAGGAATCTTCCTACTAGTTTCTATATACGTTAGCTATAGATTACTTACCGGGTTCGCTATCTCTATTTTTCCTCCCGACTTGACCACGTTAACTCGAATATCTTTCCTTGGAAGCGAATCGTTAACGTATTGCTACCGTACTAGGCCGGCTGCTGGGGTAATGATCAGATAGGTCCCGACCCGGTAACGAATATACATATCCCTATTCCTCGGGGAGTAGTTAAATATTAGTCTTATTGCCCAGATAAATAGTATCCCTAAGATTAGCGGTATTAGTATATTATCTAGCGAGACGTAGAGGCGAATTAGCATCTACGAGTTACCTATATAGACGTTCGTCTTTACCTCTCTATATATCAGTACAGGGTCGCTAGAATAAGATTTCGTAGATACTATAATAGGCATAATCTTTAGATTATATACTTCCGCGTATCTCTTAGAGATTAGGTTGCCTTCTAATCCTGAATTAACTAAAGCGTTTAACGTCCGCCCGGATAATAACCCTAGCCTGACTTAGATTCTCGGTAGGTCTTGTATATACCGTAGAGTACGTGCTAGCGAGATAACTGCATTTACTATAGGGACTTCTAAAGTAGCTGTAGTTACATTAACTTTAACCCCTTTGTCTGTCTGGTTTAAGCAAGTACAATTATCTTTCCCTTAAAGGATAGCTTCGTAGATAATATATATAGTATCTTTAGGCTCTTAAAAGTAGACCGATACTTCCGTATCTGGGATTTCCATACTTAGATCAGGTGGTTGCTCGTCCCTTTGCTCCCCTATTGCATTGTATACCGTTACGGAAGGTAGCTTTAATTTCTCCATAGCCTGACGTTCCTATCTTTTAGCGTGTAGGTCGCTTCGCTTGTAATTAGATGGTTGCCTGGCCTTATAGGCTTATATAGCGTTGTAGATCGAGACGTTGAGCTTGTCTTTTAATTCGTCTAACAGCTTTCTGGTATCTTCGCTATCTCTAGAGACGAAGGTTACCGAAGAGACCCCCCCTTTCTAGGTCTTGCTTGTCTCTTTAGCATTAAAGTATACCTCTTCTACGCCTTCTGCCTTATTAATATAGGTATCTCTAACTGCTTGCCTTAGTTCGGGAATAAACTTAACTAATTCGCTAAGTAAGATCGGAACCTTCTTAAGCATAATATCCTACTTAATGCTATTAACCTATTAAGTAAAAGCTTTCTTAGGATTAAAGCGAGGTTTAAAGTGAGCTAGTATCTTCTCCTTATTAGGACTCTCTTTTACTATTAATAGTCCTGTAGGCTTTGGTAGCTATAGAGGGTCGGCGCTGCTTTTGAAGGCTTGGTACGGGCTTAAGGGTTAACTGCCCTGCGTATCTATCTAATCTAGGCTTTCTCTAGTATCTAGTCTCTATCTCTTTCTTTTATATTCTAAGGCGTTAACGCTAAGGGTTGTAGTATAGATACCTTTATCCTCCTCTTAGTTGCTTTCTAGGTCGTTGGTAAACTTAATAATAGCTATAGTCCCTCTATTAAGTTCCCTCTATTCCTTCTTTCCGCGTAAAGTAATATCGTTAGGACTAAGGGTTCTAGGTCCCTATCTTTCCCTATCCGTAGGGGTTATAAATCTATCGAGGATCTCTGCTTCTCTCTGTATTTTTTCCTAGCTAGGAAATTAAGATAAAGGTACCTTCTTAGCTTACTTAACTAAAGGGTAGGCGAAGTATTTAGGAAATACTTTAATCTAAAAGATTACAAGCCTTCGAATATAGGTACTAGGGTAGGTAAACCGTTATACTAGAGCTGGGATAATCTAGTTGGTCTAGTCTGATCTTCTAATGCTTACGAGTATGTTCCTTGTATTGAATATATATAGTCTAATACTGTTATTATGCTTGTATTCCTCGTAGTTACTAGGAAGGTAATTCGGGCCGCTGCAATACTAATATCTGTATTCTTTCTAAGGGTATCCCGAGGAAATCGCATTTACGTAGGGCTTATTCCGGTAGTTAGGATTAGATAGTTCCTAGAATTTAATGTAATAGTTAGCAAAGCGTGCTGGGTTAGGGCCTCTTCGACCTCTACTACTAGAACGATCCTCCTTTATCTAGCGAGTCTCCCTCTTAAGTAGGGCCTTGACCTCGTCTGTCTTTTTCTCTAGTCCTTTAGTAAGGTTAATTTATATCTGCTCGAGCTAGGCTATTAAGTCTTCGACCTAGGTTTTAAGCTTCGATAACTTTATCTTAGCTAAACCTGCTGCTTGTCCTTTGTCCTTTTTAAGGCTAGCTCTAGGCTTAGGCTACTTTAAGAGACTAAGATATTCTTTAAGTAATGTACCGGTTAGCCCGTTAGGATTAATTGTAGTAGCCTTTATATGTTTAGTATCTAGACGAGGTTTAAGATAATCCTAGATATAGTCGGTAAGCTCGCTATACTCCTTTGCGATTATCTAATCTAAAGTATAGCTATGCTTTTCTATAATAGTAATGTTTAGTTCCTTAGGCATAGCGTAGTAAATATCTCGAGATTGCGAGTTACTCTTCTTCTAGTTAGAAGGCTTAACTTTACGCTACAAGTACGCATACTACTTAAGCTAGTCCTTAACTTCTTCTATATTTGCCGGGCGCTTAGTATTGTACTAGGAAAGTTAAGCCTAAGTAGTCTCGCGTTAGTCTATATCCTGAGTATAATACTCCTTGACTAGGGTATCTTTTGCTTCTTTCTAGCTAAGCCTATTAATAAGAACCTTAACTCGGCCAGCTTCTTCCGGAGTAATATATCCTTCGAACTAGGTACTCTTATCTTTATCCTTAACCTAATAAGCTTATATTTCTCGTTTAAACTTATAGAGGAATTTAGAGATATCTCTACTAGTAAAGGTACTAATAGTTAGGCGTTATATCTATCTTCGGGCGAAGGTATTACTAAGTACCCTGGTAAAGTTATCGAGATTAATTCCTAAGAAGGGATTAGCTATATTGCGGTTAGAAATCGGCTCTATTATATCTATTAACTTAGGCCTGGCTAGTATAACTATTTAATCTCCTGATCGCGAAGCTGCTTCGAAGGTATTAGCCTTACTAGGTAAGACCTAACTATATTCTTGATTTACTGTTACTAATGATTTCTTCCTCTTTTTCTTACGGGCTTCCGGTAATGCTTTATATCCCTCTTTTTCCTCTCTATTTTCCTGAATAGTATCCTTATAGTTTGCTATCGTGAAAAACTGCGTATAAGTTACGACTATCCCTACCGATAGGAAGATACTCTATAATATCTACTAAACAAGGGTCTAACTCGCGAGGACTAAGAGAAATTCTTATTAATTAGGACTTGGGATCTATCTAATCTAGGGTCTAGAAAATAGCTTATTGTTCGTTAAGGCTATTCTAGACGCTCCTATGGACTAGTCGCTAAGTCGCAAAGGATTCGCGGGTAGATAACTCTATAGGGAATCGCGAGGCTTTTTAACTACCGCGCTCCGTTTTCTCCCTATATTCGATCTTTCTTCGTAGGCTTCCGTTATTAATTAGTTATAAGGCGGGGCGTTATTTCCTAACTAGTATTTCGTATAAATTGCAGTCGGGTTATTGCGTATTGGTCTCATTTAACCATACCGCAGCAATAGGCTTATCGCGAGAATCCTTTCAGTTGCCCCTCTTAAGGAAAGCTGTTCTCGTAGCAGCCTAAAGGTGCCTTCGTCTCGAAAGACGAATTGTTTACGCCCTAGAGACTAGTTTTGTTAAGGGCAACGGAATATACTAAAGGCCGAGAGTAACGACTGCTGTTATAAGCTGGATAAAGGGCCTAGATGTCTAAGGCAATCGTATAAATAAGATATAAGGCATGAATAGCCTTATCGTAAAGATTATATAGAAAAACGTCTTACGGGACTGAAAATCGAGAGGTAACGAAGGCTATCTTAGCAAGAGTAGGAGGGCAATAAATCCCTTAATTAAACTATCGAAAGCTTATGAAAAGTATAAAAGCGTATGTTAAACTATCTAATCTCAGGGATCTCAATGCTTCTTATATGTCCACATCCTCCTATCCTTCCTTCGGGCCTGACTCAGCAACTTGTGGGTTCAGGGTCTGCTGGGCTGCCCCGACAAACTAGGCGCTAGTATTAAGCGCTACTTCCGCGGATATATAATTAAAGGGCAAGTGCTTGCGGATATTACGAGCTACTATGGTAGCATAGATCTTAATTGCCTACTCGGTATATAGATACTAGAGGACTGGTCAGCGCCTATTAAGGGACTACTAGAGCTATCTAGTTTTCGCTACGGACTATATTACTTTCTTACTATATTACAGAAGTGCGTCCAGTAGTACTAGCGGTCTTCGCATTACGGTTCCGGTAGCCCTAGGTATAATAAGGTAATACTATAAATATAGCTTCGTAATAAGTTCGCCCGCTACTAGGTCATAATAAATAAAGAGGTAGACAAGAGAGTATAGATAACTAGTAGTAGCGCGCTTAAGAAAATAGTTGCTGAGTACGAAGCTAATTTCGAAGCTAAAGAGTCGACGAGGCTTCGTAAGAGTAATTAGGAAGAAGGTATTAATCGAGATTCGAGTTAGGTAAAGAGAACACGCTAGGTCCGGTACTTTGGGTCGTGTAATAAGCTCGAGATCTACGGCGCCGCTAAATAAGTATAAGCGAGGGGCGCTAAGGATCGATAATATAATAAGAGCGATGCGACGTAGCGAGAGCAGGTCTTGCTAGAGTAGCTTAGGTAGAGCTTCGATTGTAAGGTTAAGCGATATTATTAGCGGCTAGATAGCGTACTAACTGAGACGCTATAGAGGCTAGCTAGTATTTCGACTACTGTGCTCGAGGGGTAGCCGTTTGGACGTAAGGGCAGGGAGGCGTCGATAGCTAAGTACCGCTCTATCGGGTACCATTACTTAAGCTTCTGCTATCGAGCGTATGCGGTTAGGCGCGAGGAGGTATTTAAGCGCTAGGCTATTAGCTTTATAGACGAGTAATAGAGCTTGCTCGGCGATCTAGTCTACGAACTCGAAGACAAGCGTATTAATAGTAGCTAGGATAGTAGTTTCTTTAGCAACGACGATAGCGAAGAGTATAATTAGGGTTTAACTCGAAGTCTATTTAGCTTATATAGCTATTTAGCTAGGTAGTTTACTCTAAGCTTATAAAGAGAGAGCTAAGAAAGAGAGACTATTTTAAGGAAAGCTAGTAAAAGGAAGGTTATAATAAGGAAAGTTAGTAAAGAAAGATTTAAGGTAAAGGGATAAGGAAATAAAGGATAAGGAAAAGGTAAGAAAGAAAGACTAGGAAATAAGAGGTAAGGAACGAGAGTAAGGAAAAGACTAAGAAGTAAGGAAATAAGAGAAAAGAGGGAAAAGAAAGGGATAACCCTAGAAAACTAGGGAAAAGGCTAGCTAGAAAAATCCTGAAAAATTCCTCCTAATTCTTCCTTACCCGCCCGGGGTCGCGGGCTATCGAGGCTGCTAAGAAGGCCCTAGTCTTTGTAAGCGTAAAGCCTATAGAAGCGTCGAGCCAAGCGGCTGCTGTAGGGCCCGCTAGGGTCTGCAGCTCCTTATAGGCCCTAGCGGTCTCCTTTTCCATAAGCCCGCCAGCCGAGAAGATTAGGGGCCTAAAGCTAGCCCCGAGCTCCCTATACTTCCGGCGTTTTTCGTCCGCTGCTTCCCTAAGGGCCTCGTACAGGTCCTCCCGCGCCGAGCCCTTAGCTATAGCTACGACCTGGATATCGTAGTAAAGGCAGCTATTTCTGGAGGTTAGGGCGAAGTCAGCCTTAAGGCTGCCCTGCCGGCTAACTAGGGGCTCTGCCTCGAGCTCTATAACCCGGCTAGAAAGTGCTTTAGTAAAGGCACGGGTAATAAAGTCGTAGCGGGAGACCCAGCGCCAGCTAGCAGCCCGGCAGACATCTTCGTGCCCTAAGCTAGCTAGGGCGCCGCAGTGCCCGCAAGGGCCTGCAGGCCGGACCGGCAGAAGGAGCCTATTCCATACGGCCTCGGTTACTTCCGGGTCCGAAAGGCAGGTCTGCTTTAGCGTAGGCAGGGCCCGAACCCACTTCCTTCCGAGGTAGGAGGCGTTTTCTAGCCTAGCCCAGCGCTGGTCCTTTGTTAGGGCCCCCTCTAGGCGCTGTAGGGTCTCCCTGTTTAGGGCTGTAAAGACCTCCCTAGCGCTGAGCTGGGGGCTAGGCTGCCGGGCCTGCCTAGGCTGCCTAGGCTGCCTAGGGTCCCTAGGGTCCTTAGGGTCTCTGGGGTTCCGTCTGATCTGCTGGAGAAGGGGCTGTATGGCTGCCTTAGCTGCCTCGTACGTGCCCTTAGCTAGGGCGCTGTACGAAGGGATCCCTAGGCTGCCCTCTCGGACCGGGAGCCCTATAAGGTCTAGGCTCGGGTACCCTTTAGGTAGGTCCCTTAGGGGGGTCTCGAGGGGGTCCCGGCTAGCTATAGGGTCTATAGCGTCGAGGATAATAGAGTCTATTAGGCCCCACGTATCTTCCAGGCCTATAGGGTCTAGCTACCGAAGTAGGTGCTAAAGGAGAAGGTGAACGCTCCTGCCTAGAAGAAGGAAGGCATGCTGTTTCGGTAGGGCCTGTAGCGCGTACGTAGCCCTAGCTAAGACCGTAGCCTTCTCTACTAGGAAATTCGACTTAGCTTAGGGTTAGGGTTAGGGTTAGGGTTAGGGTTAGGGTTAGGGTTAGGGTTAGGGTTAGGGTTAGGGTTAGGGTTAGGGTTAGGGTTAGGGTTAGG
>JALHBW010000170.1:1638-45762 GCA_024339985.1 Tolypocladium endophyticum | reverse complement strand
TGCTCAGCACCGTTGCCTCGATTCCTTTGTTTTTTTTTTGCCCTTTGGTCTTGTTTGCTCTGCCGCCGTTTCGACTACTTTCGCTCCCGCTCCCGCCCCGTCCCGCGCCGCCCTCCCCCGCCGCTGTCCCGAAGGACTACCCCGCCTCGTCTCGCCGACTCGACAGCCATGCCCGTCCAGCTGCTCCCCGCGTCGGCTGCAGCCTTCGCGCCACGGGCCTCGTCCGTCAATGTTGTCCTGGGCTCCAAGGTCGAGCCGTGGCTCACCCAGACGCTCAAGCGTATAAATCGCGTCAAGCGGCCGCTCAACAGCGTCCCGCAGCACCAACGATGCCTCACTGAGACGCTGTCGTCGCCAAACGCCATCTGGACCCTGGCTTCGCTCATGTTGCCCAAGCTTCCCGAGGCGGACATGCCCAAGGATCATCTCGAGAGCATATTCAGCTACCAGCTCGTCCACGTCGAAGCCTACATCGTCCATGTCGACATGGTGCTGCGCAACGAAGTGGCGTTCAAGCTCACGGCTGACTCCATCGACTCCCTCGTCAAGTACCACAAGGACATTCACTGCGTCGACGCCAAAGCCAACACGTACGACTGGTCCGAGAAGGAACAGCAGTGCAAGAAGCTTCACGAAGACTTCGTCCAGGCCATCAACAAATTCGTCTTCCGCACCCACGTCTCGGCCCTCGAGGGTCTCGAGGAGGAGGGCGCTGGCGAGCTGCTGTGCGGCAAGAGCGACGAGGTCAAGAACAACCTCATGAATCTCATGAAGCCCCTGCTCCCTCCCCCGCCCCGCGTCGTCGACGTCGTCCGCCAGCCACCCTTGTTGCCCAGTTCGCCGGTGAACAATATGTGGCCGCAACCCGGTCCCATGCACGCTGTCGATGCCTGGAGAGTTCTGCCCTCAAGCCCGAGCGTAACGTCGACCGATTCGAGCCACACGACGCCCGTCTGGGCCAACATGGCCATGACCGATGTCCAGATACCATCCCCGACTCCTGCCTACTGCCAGCCGCACTCGACTGCCGGTTACTTCTTCAGCACAGCACCAGTCGCGGCACCCATTCCGGCCCTGCCTCTCCCCAGCATGCTGCAGTCCTCTCAATGCGGAGTCAGCGTCGGCATGGGCGGCATGGGCGGCGGCTTCGGCTGGGATCGCTATCAGGAGTACGCAACGATAGTATGACAACCAACTCCCGTTACTGGGGACAGCTATCCTGTGGTTACGACAGCCCCTTAATACTGCTTCATGGGCCTCCTGCGTTTCCCTGCAAGGTACAGTTCAAAGGCATCTTCATCAGTCTTCGCAGCGACATAGACACCATCCAATCGGCATATTGACATCGGCGTTTCATTGCATCGGGAGGGAGTTCAAACACTTCGACAAATATCCACTCCTGTCTTTTGGGGAACTGCGTCTTTGAGTTTTTCTTGGCCTTTCGTCTTTTTTCACTTTCCCTGTCCTTCTGTCAGCGACACAGCGAGAGCGCAAGGGTTCCTGAAATACATTTTCGGCATTTGGACAATTTCGCCCTCCATTATACCACGGCATGGCTGGACCTGGGGCGGGCATTTTGGACGCATTTACAATTTAAACGGGCAGGGATCTCGACATAACGGCTGGCTTTGCAACCTCTTGATTCTTTCGCTTTTTCGGTTCGATTTTTTCATCTATTTTTTTTTTGTTGGTCCGATCTGGGTTAAAGATAAGAAGAGGAATGCAGCAATGCACGATGCTCGGCAGGGTCCGAGACAGACACTCCCCTGGATTCGACACGTACCCCAACTTTTCGATTCTTCGACCGACTTTTTTTGTTCAATTTTCTTTAGCCTCTGGTACGGCGCTAAGTGGCTTTCGTGGAAGATACCCCATTCACTTATGGCGTCTGATGGACGCTCATCACATTCGCATTCACTTCTCTCTTCGACTTTCGTTCCTGTCCCGACGATATGATAATGACGACCGATGATGACTCGACGAATGAACACCAACGACTTATTGGGCAACACGATACGATTTCACGAATCGAAAGGACGAATATATGGCTCGATGCCGAATTTCTACTTATCGTCGAAAGCACATCGATCGCTCAATGTAATGCTTCAATCGATTCGGCTCTTCATCAACGGGAGAACGAAACTGGACTGGGTTCTGGAATCGGCCTCTCTTCGCTTGGTCCTCTCGTTATGCACATCGTTGCACGGCCAAAACCGACGACTATCTGGAATATGTTTTTGGCGGAGGCAGACACTGGCTGTCGACAGGGTCGATGCTTCGACGACCAGCTCGCTAGACGCGACTGAACAGTCAACAGCAGGAAGAGTGAGGCTGGCCCATGGGGCCTGGCTGATGAGCTGGACCACATGTTCTGTTTCTGCTGCGCAGAGACCGGCTGTGGTGCTACGCTTCCGGCTCGGACACGCAGCATGCTAATCAGCGGGGTCGAATCTTGTTACCAGTCGGTCTCCTGGATGAGCCGGCGGTTACAAGACGATGTCACTGGGGGGTTTAGCTGTACCTTGTCCATCACCTCCAGATGCGAGTCGGCGAGTCTTTGGACGATTGTCAGCCAAGGGAGTTTGTAGCTCACCTCGCTACAGGCTTCCCTTCGCTTCTCGCCGCTTGTCAGGAACAGCACAGCCGTGTGCCTGGCACGGTGAAATAGTGGATGAGGACTTTTAGCCACAGGCGAGCCAGCGGCGTTCCAACTGCAGCGCAGGACGTTAACGCCGCTTCCGCTCCGGGACCGCTGCGCGGGGCCTGTGAGTGCACTCTCAGCTCAGCCGAGATGCTGGATATATATCTTTTCAGCTCGTAGCGGCGTACTGAACAAGGAGGCAAAGGAGATGCAACACAAGAGGATACCGACTGCGGCCCTGGCGGCGGTGGCGGCCCTTGGCACATATACACCCTTATTAAAGAAAAAAACAAGAGGACAAAGCTGCCGGAACGGAGGCTCACCTGCTCGGTCGTCTCCTTTTTTCTAGTGGTTGCAGTATTAGTTAATCTCAACATGAAGCATTGTTCCATTGCCGTGCACCCCTTGCTCGTGACGTTGCGAGTGCCGGCGCCTGCATGCAAGAGTCGTGCCATAGGTGGCACCATGGTAGGCTAAGAATATGCTATCCTGAAGCCCAGCTGCGCGCTGCCATTCTTGTTTACAGCATCCTTGCCCACGACAGGACCTGTCAACCTATTATTCGAACATGTCTACTTTAACAAGAGACGCTACGCGAAGGCAGCCATATCATACAAGCCTCACCTGTGGTCGAGGTAGCCGCTCGGTGTCGGCAGTCGGGTCTCGGCGCCGGTACCCGCGGCGGCCGAACACATGCCGTTTTTGCCCCGGACAGACCAATGAAGGATAGCTTTCGTCAATAGATCCTATTGCAGACTTTTGCACTTCAGGCGGTAATGGGAAAATGTCGCTGCCTCTGCCGGAGATGCGACACTGGTGGCTGAGCTGACCAGGCATCAATCTACACGCCGCCGCTGAAGTTCATCTGCTTCGTCACTAAAATCAAGAGATGCCTGCGGAGCCTAAATCATCCTGAACCAATAGTCTTGCTCTAGAATCGAGGCATCTTCTATTGTCATGTACATTTGTCTTTCGTAATCACATTACCGTCATCCCAATTTTGCCACCTACAGTCTACTTGACAAGCTTCTCAGTCTGCCCCTTGATGGCGCTGCCGAGGCCGGCGTCGACGCGGGAGAACATCTCGTACGTTCGGTTGCGAGTGTCCTGGTGCGCAGCGCTCAAGTGGCCTGAAACATTGCCAACAAAGTTCTCCTGCTGGCCAGGCGTCCGGCCAAGGACATCCCAGAGTCCCTTGGCTTGGACGTAGTCGTCATCGTTGACCTCCTGGAAGAGTTCGTGGACGGCAGCGCCGGACCACTTCTCATGAGTGACCGTGGGCTTGACCGACTTGTACGTGAGCTGGCGGTACGAGCTGGGATAGTTGGGGTTGGCACCGTAGTTGCCGTTGACAGCCATAGCACCATCTCGCTGGAAGGGGTTGAAGGCCCTGAGAGGGGCGTTGACGGGAATCTGCTGGTAGTTGACTCCCAGACGGTGGCGGTGGGTGTCAGGGTACGAGAAGAGACGAGACTGCAGGACGGGGTCGACCGAAGGCTCGACGCCGGGAACCAAGTGAGAAGGCGAGAAAGCGAGCTGCTCAATCTCGGCAAAGTAGTTCTCAACGTTCTTGTTGAGAGTGAGCTTGCCAAGGGGCCTCAAAGGCACCTCCTTCTGCGGCCAAACCTTGGTCAGGTCGAAGATGTTCCAGCGGAACTTCTCGGCCTGCTCAGGGGTGAGGACCTGGACGTAGACGGTCCAGCTGGGGTAGTCGCCCTTCTGGATGGACTCGAAGAGATCCTGGGTATGCCAGTCAGGGTTCTCAGAAGCGAGCTTGCCGGCCTCGTCATTGGTGAAGGTCTTGCTGCCCTGGTCCGTCTTGAGGTGAACCTGGGTGTAGACGAAAGAGCCATCGGGCTTGGTCCACTTGTGGGTGTGGCCAGAGTAGCCGTTCATGTGGCGGTAGGAATAAGGGGTGCCGCGGTCGGAGAAGAGGTGCATGACCTGGTGGATAGCCTCCTGGTGGGTGGAGAGGTAGTCCCAGAACATGGTGGCATCTTTGAGGTTGGTCTGGGGGTTTCGCTTCTGGGTGTGGATGAACAGAGGGAACTTGGTGGGGTCTCTCAGAAAGAAGACGGGGGTGTTGTTGTAGACCCAGTCCCAATTACCCTCTTCCGTGTAGAACTTGAGGGCAAAGCCGCGAGGATCACGGGCGGAGTCCGCGGAGCCCTTCTCGCCGCCGACGGTGGAGAAGCGAACCACGGCATTGGTCTTCTTGCCGACCTTGTTGAACATGTCGATAGAAGTGATGTCGCTGATGTCATGGGTGACCTCAAATTCACCGTAGGCACCGGCGCCCTTGGCGTGGACAACACGCTCAGGAATTCGCTCGCCTGGAATCCAGCTCGTTAGCACTCAACGCGGTACAAGCGTGCAGGGTGCGCCTGGGTTTGGCAGCAACGGGATCGGGGCGGCAGACGTACGGTCGAAGTGGGCGAGCTGGTCTATCAAGTGGAAATCCTGGAGCAGCAGCGGTCCCATGGGGCCAGGACGCTGCCAGCCCTCGGGGTTGTTGATGGGAGCGCCATTGGACGTCGTATAGACGGGCTTCTCGTTGTACCAAAAGGTAGAGGCGGGGGTATCGTTGGCACCCATTGTGAGGGATTGAGCGGTGAAGAAGGATGCTGAGGAGGTGCTTTCTCTCGTCAGCGAAGTCTGAGAGAGGCGTTCGAGGTTGGCTTGAGAGTGGAGGGCGAGAGGGAGCGAGGGAGCATGGGATGGCGGAGAGGAGGAGCGGAGGAGCGGAGGGGCATAAATACCTGCGCGATGGCGAGGCAGGGACGGTTGGCAGGAACGGTTGGCAGGGCACGCGGGACCGATCCACCAAGCGCCTACGAGGACAGTACGGAGCGAGGCACGACTATGACAAACCTTCTTCGCCGTTGCTCCGTCCCCGTTCCACAGGCACAGAGCACGATCAATGCCGGGTCGCGCCCTGGCCTTGCTCGGCCGCCGATGCTCGCCAGGCCGTGAGGCGGTGGGGCAGCGGCCAATCAGCGGCCTGCCAAATGCAAGCCGGCGCTTTAACTGTGCGCAGACGGGGCGCCGTTGCCATCGTCACCACCAGTCGCCCCGCCTCTCCACCCAGTGCGTCACCTCATCCATCCACCCGGCTACGAGTACGTGCTGCGTGCTTGCGCAACCCGACGGCTCCATAGCGCAACCTCTCAAGGTTTCGTTTCGCCTGTGCTTTCTCTCGCGAGCAACCGAAACCATATCCGTGCCCCATCTTGCCTGTAACCCGTACATAACGGCATGCACCCAGGAACAGACAAGCGCTCTCGGGACCCGGCAGAACCCTCCATTGAGGTCCTCGAAAATGGGGCCATTCCACGAGGGGCATTTCAAATCACTTGCAGCAAACCAGGGTGCGCCGGCTTGGACTGCTTCTACTCGTAACGCCGAGATCGATGACATGTATGATGCGCCGGCACCGTCTTTCCGGTGTGGAGAGCTTGCCGGACGTGGCCGGCGGCCAAAAGTATCGAGGCGGCGGCGTGGATTACGCCGAGCAGACTGAGCTTGCATTTGAGCACTACAGCAGAGGAGGGCCACAGCTCACGATTCCCAAAACCCACGTCCGTTACGGAGTACATGCCAGGTGCATCCTGACCACAGCAAGTCGCATCTCGGCCTTGGCCCGTAGCGCTCCAAGAGGACTGCAAGCCGCGCAGCAGTCTCACCGTCTCACGCGAGGGAAAATCGAATATTGACGCCCCTTGTGGACATGTAAACGAGCCTGCGCTAGCGATAGAGGATCGGAACCAAACCCTCCCTTTGCAGCAGTGGCCAATGTGAGCCCGCCACCGTCGCACGTCGCGTTCGCGTCTGGGCTCTAGGCCACTGCACGAAGTGATCACGGAGTCACCTGCTCAGAAACCCCATTTGTCCCTCCCCCTCTCCAATGATGGCCAACGTGGCGGAGCCTGTGGAACACCGACGCTTCCCCGAGCACACCCTCCACCCTCTGCCCAGCCCATCATCGGCGGCCAAGCCGCGTCTCCCGCTGAGAATAGACTTGTGTGTGTTCCAAGACAGCAGTCTGGGCTCAACGGCTCACTGATGATGAATCAAGAGTCGGACATCCGGAAGGGTCTTTTTTTCAGCCCCCGCCGAAATCGGCGCTGACGAGAACCTCGCTGCGCAGCAGCTTGAGAAGACCACAAGCCGTCCTGAGACTGAGGACTAAGCATGCAAACCACGTATGCTTTCGGACCCGGCCCCTGTGCTGATGTTTTCGTCTCTATTCAGTCCATGTTCTCGGTATTGCCTGATAGCGAATTTGCAGTGTCGACATCAATGCCTTCTACCGAGACTGTCCCTGAATACATCTCAACATGTGCCAGATAATTTCCAGAGCGACTTCAGCAAAGATGCTTGCTGCTCGTCGGAGATGGATTAGAAAGATAAAAATCAGGGCTTCTCGGCGTCCTGAGTCTAGCATTAAACGGTCGTACGTATCGTATGTGTCTACCACACAAGCGCCACCACATCCCTCAAAAGCAAACCTGCTCTGCCTCCATGTGCTGTAATCACTCCACAGACACCGGCTCTTTATTCCAGGACGCCCTTTCCTGTATCCTCCTTCTTCACCTCGATAACCGCTGTTAACCGAGTGCGACAGAGCTGTGAGGTGCCATTATCATCACGTCGTTGTTGTACAAATCTGGCCAAAGGTGGGTGAAATCGTCCATGGCGGGATTGATCAGTCCTGGGAGACGGTTTGCTGATGCATGTTAGCGTCCCAGTGCGTCGTTTGTGCAGAACGGGCAGGATCAGTCTCTTACCACCAGCCAGTCCATGCCTTCATTCACACCGCTGCCGTCCACAGCCGAGCAAGCCATGATGCTCCAGTTGCGATCCCGCAACTCGCCCAAGCGCAGCGCCTCGGAGATCTCGCCTGCACCCTTCGCGCCAGGCTGGTCCTGCTTGTTGGCAAACACCAGAAGCGCCGCGTCCTTGAGCTCCTCCTCGTTCAGCATGGCCGACAACTCCTCGGCTGCCGTCTGTAATCGCTCGATATCGGTCGAGTCGACAACGAAGATCACGGCGGCTGTGTTGGCGTAGTAGCACCGCCAGTACGGCCGGATGCTTGTTTGGCCTCCCAGGTCCTGCGTTCAGTCGGTCAGTGGCCTATGGACAGCTCGATGGTGAAAAGGTGGGCGCTGCGTACCCAGACATTGAAGTTGAGGTTCTTGTATGATACGGACTCGACGTTGAAGCCAATGGTAGGTATCGTCGTGACTACTTCGCCAATCTGCCCAAGTCCATCAGCATGATACCAAAGTAGAGACAGCTACGTGCTGTTGCCGTACCTTGAGTCTGTACAACAGAGTTGTTTTGCCGGCATTGTCCTGCGACTCGATGCGTCAGCACATCGTCTTCCACGGCACCAACTCGGCGAGCGACGCACAAGACCTAGGATCAAGATCCTGATCTCCTTCTTTGCCCACACCAGTCCGGACAACCATGATATGCTCGCACCCATCTTTTCCGGTCGTTATCGTCCGCTCCTCGTTATCGTCCGCTCCTCCCGGCGTTGTGAGAAGTCTCAGGTTGCTCTCGATGCGTCGCGGTGGTGGCGCTTTGGTCGCTGACACCCTAGATGCGGTTTGTCGATATCGCAGAGGGACACGTAGTCGCAAAATCAGAAAAGAAAAGAAAACTCCGGAGCAGAAACAAACGGAATGTCGGTCGCTTTGGCGTGCCACAGTGAGTCTCCGTGGCGATGTTTCGGTACAGGGAGACGGAGAGATTAATAAGAAATGCGTCCCCTATTCTGGACTCTCGGCGCAGATGCCGTCAGGTGCATGCTTTTGGCGGGACCGGGGAGGCAATGGCCCCGTCCTGGGCTTCTGGTTGGCCCAAGCGCTAGACAGAAATACTTGGGCAATGTTTCGCCGCTCTGTATCGCGGCAGTTTCAAGACGTTTACGCCATTACACGTAGACGTGACAGTTTCAAACTGCGCATTGTACGTCGTCATTCCTTCAGACGCTTGGAGCCTCATTGTCGCGCACAGTCCCAGCCTTTTTAAATAGCCTCGCTCAGCCTCCTGGAATAGCTCTGGTCATCGTGCGAACAGACAACAGAAGTGTAAGCTCGATCTTTGCTGGCGCCGGGTGCGCAAGAGCGCAATCGCCGGCTCAGGTTCTGCAAACTACGTTTCAGAAGCACGCGCATGGTACGCCTCATTTTCTCCATCTCGTCAAGAAGAAAAAAACTCATGATGCTAAGCAAACACGTGTCCCTAGGCCGCCTGGATCTGTTGTTCACGTGTCGAAACTTAAGGCGCAATTTTGTCGCCCATCCTTCTGGCTTATTAAGCTTTCGGGAGTTGGGAAATCTGCGTTGATGACGCCACGCTGCCTCAGGCAAAAACTCGACGCCACAACACTCAGCCACACACAGCCCCGTCCAACCTGTCGCTAGGGCTTTTACGCCCTCGGGTGCGGGTCAAAATTCCTCTCCCGTCTCAACTCCACGAAAATCATCCTCATCAGCAGTGACTCGACACGCAAGCCTTCAAGATGCCGGTACGACCCCTCTACGCACGTCTGTCCACGAGCGCGCACATCTCCGGAGATCGATTCGATTGCCCGTCTCGAATTTCCCGGCCGGATGCGGCGACGCTCGCGGACACGGCCTGCATTACTGGATGATGGTTGAAGAACGAACTGAAGACTGACGATTCGTCGAACAGAGCCACAAGTCGTTCCGTACCAAGCAGAAGATGGCGAAGGCGCAGAAGCAGAACCGCCCTGTGCCGCAATGGATTAGACTCCGAACGGGCAACACTGTTCGGTACGCTTTCTCCCCCCCGCACAACCCGATGAACAATCCACCCCTCCAACGCTCCCGCTGGTGGTGATCTTGAGAATATCGGAAATACTGACGCAGAGGAATGCAGTTACAACGCCAAGAGACGGCACTGGAGGAAGACTCGCCTCAACATCTAAGCTATTCCTTTCCGATCATCCTCGATTTCTCTTTGCATCGACAGTCGCCGACAACGCAGAACAATCTACCACGCGCTCGACTTCTTTGCCATGGTCAACACTAAAGGGATAGACGGATTGCGGTTTGAGCTGGCATGGCGTGGAGAGGAATGTGGACGCATGGAATTGGCAGGTTTATTGCCCGGATTCTCGGTTCTCGCTATTACTGCATGTCGCGGTCGGTCATAGGGAAAAGGAATGCACAGATTTTGACGTCCCGCTGTTAGGGAAGAAGACAAGCAGCGACGGCTTGATCGCCGTTGGTCTCGAGTCTATTTTTGAACGTGTGTGAAAGCAACTACGCCATGAGGTGTCGAGTTGTGTTGGGTCGACCCTTGATACCCAGCCCGCTAAGAGCGAAACGGTGTCTCTTGTAACTTCTTGTGAAACTTGCGATGCGTTTCTATTTGCAAATGTACCGTGTGCTGAGGTCGACACGGCATCCTGGATCCTTGGATTAACGGCGACACCAAGGGCTCAGTTCACCTGGACACACTCGCGACTATTTGGTCTTTTGCATTCGTATATGAAATCTGAGGCCTGGTAAAAACGATGTCCATGGCAGCAAGGCTGAGGACAATCTTCCGCAAGAAATGCAAGGACACCAAGTCAACGTCCCAAATCAGCCCCTTCAACGCCAGAAGTGCACAACACAGAGGTTGATCTCAAGAACGAAGAATGAGGATTGCCGTCGCCCCAACGCATGTGGACAACAAGCTCCCCAGAAATGTCAAGCCATCTATCGGTCCTCGGCCCACTCGTTCTCACGGCGGATCTGCTCCTCCTCCTCGGGCGTGAAGTCGTTGGTGATGTTGAAGGTCTTTCGGATCTCCTCAGGGGACTTGCCCTTGATCATATTGGCAACAGTCTTGCAGCCAACATCGAGGAGGGGCTTGATGTCCAGGTAATTAGACGCCTAGCAGGAGATGGGTTAGCAGGAAAGCCTCGTGCAGGCAGGTAGGTAGACGTACGAGGATGATCTCGAAGAGCATCTCCTGATCGACTTGCATGAACTTCTGGTCCCAGTCGTCGATATCAGTGCTCTTCTTGCGAGCGTCCGACTCCTCATCCTGGGCCTGAGGAGGATCGTTGCGGTGCCACTCGCACCACTCAAGAACCTTTCGCAAAACCGCCTCGTTGACCTTTGAAGGGTGTCAGCATGTCGACTGAGATAGGAAGAGGCCGCGTCGGCGGTGGAGCGTACGTTAGGGATGGGAATGGGAGCCTCCTTGGTAGACTTGGCCTCGGTATCGCCGAGCAGGTTCTTGATGAGGACGGAGCGCTCAATCACGTCTCGGTCTGGAGTTGTGTCAGCAGGCGCAAGTCCTTGTCTACCTCTGCAAGGCGGCGAGGCGCTATATTGCTCGCTCCCGCAGCTCCTAGCGACGGGATGCAGTGGCAACGTACCAACTTCGATGAGGGCGTTATCGTTCGAGGCCAGCCAGACCTTCTCGGGCTGTCCAGCGGCAGCGGCATCGGCCATGATGACGGTGGTATGTAGGAGAAGATGATTCCAATGAAAATGACGGTGCGCTCTTCGGCCGACGTGGAAGAGTGTGCGGCTACGGCGTTGTGGCGATGGGTTGCGAAATTGGTATTGGGTGAGGTTGAAGGTGGTAAGGCAGACAATCGCTGAAGCACGCAGTAGGGTCTGCGGGGTCGAGGCTAAATGTAACTGCGCTGACGCACCAAACCGCCTCTAGCTAACAGACTGGCTGGTTGGAGGGCAGATGCAACGAGAGCCAAAGTTAGGCGATGCACATTTCGTGGAAAGAGGGGATGCGTAATTATATACCTAGGCAATCAACGAACACAACAGCGTAACAGAGAGTTTTGGGCTGCACAAGGCAGCTGCCAGCCTTTGACCAAGTAGCCGCATCGCGCTGTGGGGACACTTCTGCCTTCAGCGGCCGAAGCTTCGAGTGCGGCCTTACGACAATGGTTCGCTTCACACGTGGATGGACTAAAGTTCCTGGGCTGACCCAATATCTCTCCAGAAATTCAACGTGTTGCCGCCCTTGGACAATTTTGGCGACAGTGTTTTGGGGTTCACAGCTGCTGCTTCTCTCGTAGAAGCGCATTTCCCAACAGCGCCTTGCGAGCAAAACGCTGGGGGTGAGTTTGCCCAGTTACAGGTATATCCCAGCAGTAATTCGCACCAAATACGACAAACAGAAAACTGTTCCCACCGGCTTTGGCATAATGATTCGGGCCAAGTTCTGAGTGGCCCTAAGGATGCGGTTTTCAGTCAGCTAGAGCCCTCGATGGTTGAGAGATTTCAAATCTTCGCAGGCCAAGAGATGTACGAGCAATTTGGTGACGACTTCAACTCGATTTCGCCTTGTTCACCTGTCCGAAGTTCCCCTTCTGTTGCAAGACGACAAAGAAGGCGCTGGCTCACTCAGTAAAGACTTCACGCCCCTTGTCTCGTGTGTTTCCAGTAGGAAGCCTCACGATTTCATCTGCCTAGAGGGCAAAGCCAAGCCATCGATGCTTTGGGTCGCCTCAGGTGCTGAAGTCAAGGAATGGGCTGGATGCATGAGGCAAAGGATATGCAGCTTCGCTTGTGCGCATCTGCATACGGGAGTAAGTGTACGGCGGAAGGGAGGGATTTGCCTGCGTCGTCTCCGTACAACACCTGTTCATGAAGCAAATCCCGGCTACCCGGCGCATTCCACGCCGTACCTAACCACTGTCGTCGTCGTTTGCCTCGACAATTTCAGCTTCTCTTGCACGATCCGACATGCAGCTCCGGACATGGAGTAAATCCTGTTCCTGTCCGGAGCTGCATGTCAGATCCAGCGTGTGGAAAGCGAGCCGCCCCGGGTACTCGCTATTTCAAATTGTACCCCTGACCAAAGAGACTTGGATTTTCGTTTTATCGTGTCACAGCAACCAGCTCCGCCAGCTTCGGTCGGATTCGAAGGAAGGACATGTCAGCTCATGGGCCTTTGAAGCCATCCGTGGTCCCATCAAGCTTACACTGCTCCGTATACAAGAGCTGGCTGCACCGGCTGGCTTGCTGATTACGAGCTTCAAACTGCCCCATGCACCTTTTCCCAGTGCTGCGGCGGCAGGGGCGAGCAAAAACTTGGCAAGCTGGCGCCACGAAGAATCAGAACGCGACGGCACGGCTGCTGCCGAAGTCCCCACAAGTAATATCCTGAACGCAAAGCAGTTTCTCGGACTCGAGCTCCAATTTATTAGCGGCCAGCCATGTCTTCCTTTATTGGGTTTTCCGAGTGCTGGGGACAGGGGCCAGCGGCCTCTCTGACGGTCCCGGGCGCCTTCACCCGTCCCGGAAGCTCCAGAGTGCAGCACTTGGCACGCGTCCGAGTGCGTCTTCTTGTTGATCCCCAGTGCTTTACTCGTATGGCTTTGGGAATCCCTTTTCCTTCTGTGCATGCTTATTGGGGGCTTTCTACGAGCAGGGGTCCGAAAGCGAGCCCTTCGTTTATGCTGACCAACAAGGCACAGGGAGAGAGCCAAAGCTGTGAGGTCATGCCCCCTTATTCTGTCGCAGCAGCGTCAGGTGCCAGGTGGCTTTCACAACATCGTCCCCTAAATAAATAAAACAAGGCTCTGTTGCGAGCACGCCTATCTTATCACCACCACCCAGGCCATGCTATGACGCGTCGACAAATTAATTTAATTTACTCGTCTACCTTCTCCCCAGCTTCTGCCTGTCTTACATCTTTCGTGTTCGTCCCAGCGGCGGCCTGATGGCGCGGCGCTCGTAGCCTGTCAGATTTTCACGCGACTCGGGACGCTTACAGTCTACTAATAATCACCACATTCACCGATTCCCTGCCGCTCCGTTCTTGGACCTCGCTTGCGGCATTGCTTTTTGCGCATACATTCGGGGCAGCCCCCGACCGCAATCGCACGGAAGCGAGGCCCGACCCTCATCGCTCATGTCGCAGCTCCTCCTCAACCTTTTCTCCAGCCCACGCTTGCTGGCCCATCTCCGCCATTAAAGCAGCAAGTTGAACTATGTGGCGGCGCACATATCTGGTCCTCGTCCTCATCCGGCTGTGGTTCGCATTGTCGCCCAGCTATCTCCATCCCGACGAGAACTTCCAGGGTCCCGAGGTCATTGCTGGTACGTCTTTTCCTGCCCATGTGCTCACCCGCACTGCCCCCGCCAGAGCTACCCCAAAGCTGGGATTCATGTGTCCTGGCTCGGTCACGCGCGCACACGAGGCCACGAGAGCGCATGTCGTTCCCTGCTGACTTCGTCGCTACGCAGGCCAGATCTTCAGCTACCCAGTTCGGCGCACCTGGGAATTCACGAGCGACTACCCGATCCGAAGCGTCTTCCCGCTATGGCCCGTCTACGGGCTGCCGATGCTGTTGCTGCGCTGGCTGTGGATCGGTAATGGACAGGATGGCGAAATTACACCCATCGCCGTCTTTTGGACGCTCAGGGTCCTCATGTTTCTCATCAGCTTTGTCCTCGAGGATTGGGCGCTGCACGAGCTGATACCATCGCCCCGGCACCGGCGCGTTGCCGTCCTTCTCGTCGCCTCGTCATACGTGACTTGGACGTACCAGACGCATACCTTTTCCAACTCGATCGAGACTTTGGTCGTAGCGTGGAGTCTGGTTCTAATACAGCGCATTGTGGACGACCGTGTACGTTCTGTACCCTTCTCTTAAAAAGGGTGTGTGCATGGAGTGGTGTGCTGACTGGATCTGACCAGCAACAATCGTCTCTGATGGCATCGACGATTCTCGGAATTGTCGCGGTTTTCGGCTTGTTTAATCGTATTACCTTTCCGGCCTTTTTGTTGATTCCTGGCCTTCGTCTGATACCCCATTTCATAAATAGGTATGTCGCCTTGCTGTTTCAATCCGATTTCGGGGCGAAATGCTGATTTATCTAGGCCATTATCTCTTGCAGCCCTGGTTTCGGCTGCTCTGGTTACCACTTTAATAGCAATTGCGCTGGATACCGCCTTCTACACATCCGAGCCCCTTACCTGGGCGCACTTGTTTAGAAAACCAGTTATCACACCTCTTAATAACTTGCAGTACAACTCATCGATTGAGAACCTCGCTCAGCATGGCCTACATCCCTGGTACCAGCACCTGCTGGCGAACCTACCACAGCTCCTTGGCCCCGGAGCAGTGCTGCTATTCACACAACCGCACCTCTCCATTAGACTCTACTCCGCCATCTCGGGGTTGGTCGTTCTATCCATATTTCAGCACCAAGAGGCACGATTCCTCCTACCAACCGTGCCGTTGATTCTTTCCTCCGTTCGACTGCCGAAGAATAAGACGATACTCCGAATCTGGGCTGCGGCGTGGATCTTCTTCAATGTCTTTTTCGGTATACTGATGGGAACGTACCATCAAGGTGGCATCGTGCCTGGCCAAGTCTTCATGAGCAACCAGCCCGATGCCACCCAGGCTATCTGGTGGAAAACTTACACGCCTCCAATTTGGCTGCTGAATGGCAAGAACGAGGTTTTGCAAACCAAGGATATCATGGGACTGAAAGGCGAATTGTTGCTCGAGCAGCTGATGGAGCTTGCGACTTGCGACACCCCGGCCGACCGTCGCAACCAAGAATATCTAAAGGAGAAGAACGGAACGTATCTGATTGCTCCGGCATCAGCAACTTGGCTGGATCCATACCTCCCGAATAAGGGGCTACAGGGACTGAGATTTCGGGAAGTTTGGCGTTACCGGAAGCACTTGAACCTGGATGACATGGACTTTGGTGATGATGGGATTTGGAATACCTTATCCAGAGTGATTGGCCGAAGGGGGCTCATTGCTTGGAGGGTCACAAAAAGTTGCTAGTTCAGCGAGCAGTATAGAATTAATGGCGGCAAGCATGCCTGATTTTCCACACAAAAGTCTGCATGTAGAGAATTTCTGGCATTGCTTGCACTTAATGGATTATGTCACAGTATTGTGCTGCAGGTGTAATGTTTGGCAACTTGATGCATTGAGATTCTAGCCGAAGGTACTTCTACCCATCGAGAAACGAAACCCTAACACCCAAGTCGCAACAAGCGTGTCCGCCCGCTTAGTACAGGCGCTTGGGAGGGGACATGCTGGCCTTGATGGTCAGGCTGCCCACGTTCTGCCAGCCCTTCTTCAGCAGGGAAACGAGGTAGTTGATGGCGAGCATGATGTTGCCAATCAGCGCCTCCTGCTCCATGCCGACGTTGCCAACGGCGACACCCATGCAGAGAACCTTCTTGAGCTGGAACTTGATGGTGGACTTGACCTCGTTGATCTTGCCAGTCAAGTCGTCGGAGTGCGAGACGGGGGTAGGGAACTTGCCGGCTGTGGAAAATGAGTGTTAGCCATTGCTCAGTCCAATAGCGAGGAACAGCGTCGTCTTACCCTTGGACAAACCAGGACCCAAGAGACGGGGAATCTGCTTGATGAGGGCCTCGGAGGCGACGAAAGCGTCGTACTTGCGAGCCAGCTTCTTGATGAGCTTCTTGTTCTTGTTCAGCTTCTTCAAGTCATCGGCCGACATGGCGTCAACGCCACCGTGCTTGGCACGGTCCAGATCGTGCTGGTCACCAAGAATGCAGATGGACATGTTGGGACGAGGGATCGAGGGCAGCTTGATGGTACCCGAGAAACGCTTGTCACGCTGAGGATCGTAGTTCTTCAGGCCGATCTGAAGCTCGACGGTCTCGAGAAAGTTGCGCTTCTTGGTCTCATTGGAGTACTCCAAGAGCTCCTGGACTTGCGTCCGGACATTAGCTGTAAAGACGGGTTAGCCGGGCCGCACTTTTGCACATCGGTGTTCGTCGCAGCAGCGTCGTCGGGTCGATAATTTCGATTCGCGTCTGTGCTGGACGTGCTCGTGGGCATTTCGCGGCTTACCGACTGTGATCTTCGACATCTTGGCAGTCTCCCAATAGATTCAACGGTATCTAATGGTGGTCAGGACGGTATCTGGGTGTTGGAAGGAATTTCGTTTCGCCTAGGTGGGGAGAATTCGATGAATTTCAATTCGATGGCTGTGGGCCTCGTCTGCCTCTGGTTGGTGGGGGGTAGTGCGACAGGGCAAATTTTTCTCACGTGGGTGTGCACGTGACCACCTCAAGACGAGCATGTAGAATTCTAGGCTACGACTTCCATTTACAATAGTCCAACGGATTGCATTGCCTTTGGCTCAAGAGTTATGAGTATAAATCGATGGTAGCTCGGAAACATCACGTCTCATGCGGACATGTAAGATCTCGAGAAATAGCGACCCAAGACTCCCACCCAGACCCAGGCAATGGAGGACGACTCTCCTCACCAAGTCACAGAGCTACTGGCCAATCCGGTTCAGCTAGTGAAATGGCTTGAAGGGCACCCCCAAGGGTCACAAAAGAGGTGTGTTTTCATGGCGAATTAGATATATGTTCGCTGTGCTAAATAATGGGCAGTCGTGCAAACGCCCTCTTCAACCGCCTGATCAATGAAGCGGCGCAGCCCAAGTCGGTCTCCGGACAAGCCTGTGTACGGCTCTGTGGTCTCGTGGAGCAGTCATCAAAATCGCAGTCGGCGGAACTCCGAACTTGGGCTTTCTCGCGAGATGTCACCATTAATCTGTTCAACTTTTTCATCGACTGGAACGAGTCGGATCACCATCGATCTATGAAACTTGTTCTGGATTTGATAGTCGGGCTCATCAAAGAGAACCCGGATAAGGACGATGCATCAACTACTGTGGCTCGTCTACTCGACACGCTCATCTCGATAGTAACTGGTCGTTCTACAAAGCCAGTTGCCAAGTCGGCTATCAAGGCTCTCGACCACCTCGTCTCGAAAGGAGTGTTCACGCTGGGGGCCATACACGCGGCTTATATCTCTCACCGGCAAGAGTTGGCTCAACAAGACGACATCGAAGTATGGAGAATGCTCATGGTTGACCTCTTCCGTTGGATGCGGCTACACTTTGTCTGTCCAACGTCAGGCAGGTTTATCGTTTATGTATACCGAGGCTGGAGAGATGTCAATTACGTGAAGCCCACCGCGCCAAGCTTCGAGATATGGTATCAGTGGCTGGTGGACTTCCTTGTGGAAGAGCCCTCTCTTCTAGAATCCATCAAGAACTACATCTTCTTGCCCCTGTTCAAGGCCGACCGAACTGAAGGGCTACGGTTTCTGAGTAAGATGAACGGGGACAAGGTCATTTCCACGGCGAGCAACCTGAACATGGACATGCCCGCCGTTCTGCAGCTGGCTGCCTTGGAGACTGGAAAGAAGGTCGGCCTCGTTGAAGAGCCAGGTATGCGTTGCTCTTGTCCCGCCGAACAGTATTTTACTGACTCCTTCCAAGGGCTCGGCCATGACGAGACGCAAGATGAGGAATGCTCCTCCATCACTGTTCACGAGAATATTTTGGAAAGCGTCTTGGCCCATCCATCTCCTGAAGTGAGAGCTCTGGCAGTCTCCTTACTGGTGACCTCACCGTCCACCACCAGACCATATTCTCAAGCCGCGCTGGAGCTCCTTCGGAAACACCTTGCCACTGTCTTCGCTGATTCCGATGCGAAGTTTAGGGTGGAAGTCTCTGGAAAGATTCGTGATATGTTCAAACGTGTTCGGGGTGCGATTCACATCTTGAAGCGCAGTATACCGAGGGCGCGGGCAAAGGCCAACAAAGCTGCTCTTGCCGGACAGCAGAGCCATGTCGAGGCTGCAGCGTCACAGCCAATTCTCTATCGCTCAAATTTGGTGATGCTTCCTGAGGCACAGTTGATACACTGTCTGAAGTACCATGAAGAATTCTTGCGATGGTACATTGGCTTCCTGTGCGGCGAACTCAGCCCCACAGCATCATATCAAAGGCATATCGCATCCCTCAAGGCCGTAATGCTCATCACTCGCATGGAAGGAGAGACATCGAAGACATGGGAAACCGAAGATGATCAGCGACTCTTTTTTGATCTTTTCGACGACAAATGGGCACGAGCGCTCATCGATCTGCTTCTGGACCCTTTCGATGACGTGCGGGAGATCTCTGCGTCAGCTTTGAAGAGGCTCTTTTCTGATGAGAGATATCGCCAATTTGCTTTGACCAGCCATGTGACCGATAGGTATCCGGCAGAGATACTCAAGGAGGTATCGCGGCGTGCTGAGGAGCTGGCTCAGAGGACGTCAAGAGCCGACCACTCCGATGGAGCTTCCCGAGCGTCGCAGCTGCTGTACAGGTTCTTGGGCTGCGGACAGCAGCAGGTCAGGTTCTTGTCGGGACTGATCAAAGAACTCGAGGACAAGATCTCACATGCAGAGCGCGACCTGGGCCGTGCGGTTTTGGAAGCACCCCTGCACGGCAACTTTGCCTCGCTAAATCATGTCTGGCAAGTGGCCTCGGAGCTCAAAGTTTCCGAGCCGGACCTCGAGGCTGTCCAGGACTTGCAATCTACGCTTGTGTCATGCTGCGAACGGGTGTGGAAAGCCGTGAGAGACGTGTTGTGCGATGACTCACCAGAGGGTCATCTCCCTCGAGAACTGGAGGAGTTGGAAGGCCTAGACACAAAAGACCTCCTGAGCTATAGCTTTCGGGCTATCCACGAGTCCAGGTGAGACACGCGTGCCTCTACTGATATCTTCGATACCGGTATGCTGACAGCAGATACAAGCAATCTCATGAGAACTATTGTCCTTACAATTCGAAATCGCTCAAAGGTCGGATTCATAAGCCCATCCCAGGACGTGTTCGAGAGGATTGGAAATTTAACTTTCCATCAACTCTCAGGCTTGAGGCATCGAGGCGCTTTCACAACCGTCGCAATGACTTTTGCGACGTGCTGCCAGCAGACGAAGCACTTGAGCCAAGGTGCGTTGTTGCTTGATACATGGTATCAGGGCACCATGAATGCCATCTCCTCTCAAGCCTCGACCACTCGGAGATCCGCCGGTATACCCTCCATGATGACCGGCATTCTTTCTGCCAATGCGCCCAAGCCCTCGTTTGAGCACGTCATGGAAGAACTCATGCGCATTGCTAGTCAGACAGCACGAGTTTCGGAGACAGATGGTTCCAACCTTCCACAGGTCCACGCATACAATTGCCTCAAAGACATCTTCAAAAACTCATTGTTGTCTGCTTTGGGAAACAAATCAGAAAAATACCTGCCTCAGTGTCTCGAACTGGCTGCCAGCGGTCTTCGATCCGAGGTGTGGGCAATTCGCAACTGCAGTTTGATCCTCCTGCGGAGCTTGATTGATTCACTCTTCGGCTCTCAAGAAAGCAAGGCCATGATTGAGTCTGGCTGGGATGGCAAGGCCAACCGAATAGCCTATCATCGTTATCCCAGTCTTGCGGCCGTTCTCAGCGGCCTCCTCAAAGCCGGGCATCGGATGCTGTCTCAGGCCGGAGAGACTGTGTCTGCGGCCGAATCGGTTTTCCCGGCGCTTGACATCATCCGTCGAGCCGGCCCGCCTGAGCTGCTCCGCGATGAAATTCAGGTGGACGTTGCGATGTACCTGTCGAGCCCCGTGTGGCATGTTCGCGAGCTTGCGGCCAGAACGCTCTGTTCGTGTCTACTGCACGAGCGATGGCTGGCTAAGATCAAGGAAATACTGCAAAATGTCATGTCATATCAGACTAACAATCGTCAAAACCACGTTCACGGAGTACTTTTGACCCTCAAGTTTGTAATTGAGAGGCTCAACGCGGTATCCGCGGATCGTCTTATGGGTAAGTGTCGATACATAGGCGTCAAGAGACCAGGCTAATACTACGTCAGCCGACCTCCCCGAACTTACAGCCTTCCTCGTTCAAAGCTCAGTAGATTCTGAGTATCCCCACTGCCCCGAAATTGCGGCGGCATACCTGGAAGTCATCAACCACGTTTGGGCATGTGAAAAAGCCAACTCGAAACCACTATCCCCATTCAAAGTCACAATGCCTGCAAGCACTGGATCAGCCCTTCTGAGAAAACAAAAGGCGGTACACGATGTTTACGTCGCATCGTCTCAGGATGGCGCTGTGATGCGCCTGAGAGACCTTCTTTTGGACCAGAAGGTCGGCATGGACAGCCTCGTCACCGCTCTTGAGACCTTACCAAAGCTATGGACTACGAGTTCTGCATCTCACCAAACTCTGGTTCAATTATGTGGACTTTACGTTGATGTCTGTCTGAACATCGGCCTTGTCGAGGCTCAAACCGTGGCCATTCACAATTTCGGCGAACTCATGGACGAGCTGGTCCGTCAGGACAAGGTCGACACCCTGCGTGCGTCTTCACTAGTAGAGCTGTGGACGACACTGCCCTCACGACCCATGAATCCGGCACTTTCCAACGCGGTCATTGGTGCGAGTGGCTGTATAATGGCTGCGCTGCGGAAATCTGCAGCCTCTTCTTCGATTGATCTTGGAAACTGGGGCCGGATGATGGCTGACGCCGGCTTGGAAGATAAGGTATGTGGACCAATTTGCTTGTGACAAAGTTTGTCTCGGGCAGCCCGATCCTGACTCTAGATAGACCTTTGATACGCGCTTCGCTGCCGTCAAATCGCTTCGTTCGTTCTTCGCCGCGGCTGGACCATCTTGTGCCTCCGAAGAGAACCTACCGGCCCTGTTGGCCCTATATGACGCCCTGAACGACGACGATGACGAAGTCCGCGACGTTGGCTCGTCAGCGGTGGACAGCATTGTCGAGAAAGCGCTCGTCCCCCTCGAGGCTGCCAATTGCCTCCTGCGCTGGCTGGCGCTGCACTTCAGCGACAGTACCAGTTTCAAGACTGAAGTCGCCAGCCGCATGGTAGGCCACTACGGCATCAAGGCCCGCGACGCAGATACCTGGAAACACGCTGAGGACGAGCTTGCCGAGGCCTTGGAGTTTGACGACTCCCTCTTCATCGTCGAGAAGCAGAACCTCTTCATCGATGAGGTGCGCGAGACGAGGCGCTGGGTCGGCGTGTTCGAGAGCTTGCAATGGGCTGAAGGTGACGAGACGTTGGCGAGGTTGAGGCGCTGGTTCCAGGGCGGGATCGTCGAGCTGGGGCAGTTGATGACGCGAGAGGATGGCCCTCTTGGCTGGGCTTCTAACCCGCAGGTTTACGCCATCTGCACACTCCTGATTCGCGGCTCCGTGGTCTTGACCAACCAGCATGGTGGACCCTCGGAGTTGCGTGAAGCAATTGCCAAGACCAGGGAGTCCCTCAGAGTAAACAACACTCACGTATCGAGGCTTCTCACGGAAAAATGGGAGGCATATTCACAATAGATTTCATAGTAACGTTGAGCCAGCCAGCTGCTTCTTTCGCCATATCCCGCAATAAACGCCAGCCACTCCCAATGCTATGTTGCTCAGGTAAAATAACTGAGAAAAGAAGAACAATTCCTCTGCATCCCCCCTTCGCTCCTCCATCTAGGCTGCTGCCGCCTTGTCAAGTCTACTATTGCTCCTGATGGACGATTCTCGTGAGGGCGGCAACGTGTCCCTACTGATAGCTCCCATCCGGCCGAGCTTGGCCACCAGCATTGTATTCTGCGCCTGAAGCTCGCCCACCTGGCCCTGCAGCAACTCCATCTGCTTCAGAGCAACGTCCCTCTCGGCCTTCACCCTGTCGAGCTCCAACGTCAGGTTCGCCTTCTCCTCGCGCTCAATCGTCTTCCTGCGGCGCGCCTCAGCCTTACGCTCCTCCTGCTCACGCTTCTCCTCGAGCTTCTTCATCTCTCTCTTATACTTGGCCTCCTGCTTCGCGAGCTCTTTCTCGTGCTTCTCGCGGGCCTTTGCCATTGCGGCGGCGTCCTTTTCCTTGTCACCGTAGCGCTTGGAGTCGAGGCGCTCCTGCATTTTGGAGAAGTTTTCTTCGAGTTTTCGGCGCCGCTCGACGAGCTTCTGCAGCTCCTTGTCCGCCGGTTGCGGGGGCTGTGAGCGGGATCCATCAGAAATGCTGTCCATGACGCTGTCTAGACCCCTGTCCTCGGTGATGGACCTCTCCGGAGCTGACGTGAAGCTGAGAGTTGACGAGGAATCGCTGTCGGAGGCCTCGTCTTCATCTCTGTCTTCCTCTTCTGGAATGGCCCGACTTTGAGGGAGGCTGTCTTGACTGCCTCCGAAGCCAAGAGGGCCGCTCAATTGTTGGCGCAAGCCGTAAGCCACGGATGTGGCGGCTCCAAAAGCGCCACTGATGATGCCATAGAGCCCATTGCTACTGGGGATTCCTTCATTGTTTTCTGCTTCTTGATCTCGGATGGATTCATCGGGGAACTTCTCCTCAGCACCTGCTCCGCGCCGATCTTTGGCTGGTTCCATGGCGTGTTCTCTCTTGGCGGATCCATCCGGCGCGGCACCTGAATGACCTTCAGCAGTCGTGGAAGTGACCCAGTCAAGAAACTTCCCTGCATCGCCGATGATGCCTGGCGGCGTCCCCTTCTCGATCATAAACCGCGGGACGCTGCCACCTGGGTCGCTCCTAGTCACCATGAGCCACTCAACAGCTCGCGGAGCTTCGTCTGACGAATTCGTCATATTCGCTCTCCTATTTTCTTCCAGCAACAGGTCGGCGTGGGACAATGACCGTTTGTGGGCCGGGTTTTCAACGGGGACCTCCCTGATAATTTCCACAGATTCGTACTGGCCCCGTATGAAGCCCTGTCGGGGCGGGCATTCCGGGTGTACACATGGCTTCGACACGACCATGTATTGCCGCAAGGGGCGCGGTTGATCTGTCTGTTTGCTGGCAAAATCACAGGTAAGGAGGAGGGTGATGAAGTCTCGAGGGGACGTGGGACCGGGGAACTGCGCCGAGAGCTGGAATACTGCCAGGCGTTGTTAGGACTTTAACACGAGATGCTAGGCCAAGGGTTGCAACGAACCATTGAGGTGCCCAGCCTTGTCGACGGCCTTGTGCTCGACATTCCTGTCGGCTCCGATGCCCCTGATGTTCCCGCTGCCAGGCGACCCCTGTACCTTCATCGTCTCGGCGAATTCCCTCTCCAGCCCGTCCTTCCAGCGGTCAAATGACAGCGAATCGTGGACGCTGCGCCGTGCAAACCACGCGCCCTTGCTGTCCTTGCTGGCGAGCTTATAAACGCTGATGCCCAGAGGATTGCTTCCCGGGTTGACCTTGACCTCCTTCCACTCCTTGCGCAGCTGATCGGCAGCGCCGGAAGAAGAAGACTGGCCGCTCGGCAGTGACAACGTCTTCTGGAGGTCGGCGTAGACGACGGCCGATTCCGTCTTGGCTCGCGCGCGGCCCGCGGGCGCGGCTTTGGCGGATGGTGCTGTTGGCGACGGGATCGACTCGATGACAATCTGTGCCTCGGCGAAGACGCCGCCGAGAAAGGCCTCGAGGCCGTCCTGCGGTACATCGGCCCAGTCGACTGGGCCCAAGGCCTTCAAGGGCTCATGGTGGCTCGCCATGGCCGCTCAGTGGATAGGTTGCGCGGCGAAACGGTGGACGATGCAACGCTGCTGCAGCATGCTTTTGCAGAAGAACCGAGGCAACGTCAAGAGGTCACATAGCCATGATGCAGCGAGGACAGCAGTCACGGTTTATAACAAGATGGTCCCCGAAAACAAGGATAGATGCGTGGGAGTGGAGGTATGGTGTGGTGTGACAGCACAGCCGCGGATCTCGCGGGAGCTTGCTGCTTTGACGTCACCCTGGCAAGTTAGTCAGCGCGTCGGTGCTCCCGAAAGCCATAGGGGGCCCCGTACTTGGAGCGGAGTCTGCCTACTAGTAATTACTCCGTATGCCTACCAGTACCCGTACTCCGTGGGTATTGTATCTCAGTTCGCAACTCTCCGCCTGCGCGGTGCATCCAGCAACTGCCGATCCAATTCTTGCCCTCCACGAGTCATACCTGAGATCGATGATGTATTATTGCGGCCTGATAGCCTCGATGACGAGCACCATTCACCTGGCCCAACACTGTGTGAGCAATGTGCAGGGCAGCAGCATCACGGTGCACTTGCAGAGCGCGAAGCCACCCGTCGAATGGCTCCGCAGTCAACGAGCACCCGTGCGAATTCGAAGTCATAAGCGCCCTTGCTAGTGATATGTATATTGCCCCTGGTAATTACCCCAGAGACGGAGAAAATAGTACAGTGCTCGATTTGCCCCGTGCCAGACGCCTTTCACACATGATCCACCTTCCTCTCCATCATCACAGCTTGGAGATCCTTTCGACAGCTCCCACAATGAAGCTCCCTCCATTCCTCAAGCGCCGCCTTCTTGTCCTTGTCGATCGAGCCCAGCAACTTCTGCTGCGAAGAGCCCCCTGTCGGCTGGCGCCTGTCTGCGCCTTTGCTCTCTCCGCCTTGGAGCAGCGAGTCGAGGTCGTCGCAGAGAGACTTCTCGTTGATGAGCCAGTTCTCCCACTCAGACTGCAGCATCTCGCGCTCGATGCTGTTGACAACGCGCATGGCCACCAGCAGGTCATGCCGGTACGATCCCAGCCGCTGTCGCGTCCGCCGCAGCCGGCGTGCTGTCGCGCGACTCGCAGGTGATGTTAAGCCCGCGCCAGCTTCCTCCCACGGGGCGTCCACGTCTGTCGCCGCCAGCAGCTCCCTGTAAGTGCCAAAACACGTGCTGTTCACCGGGAACGAGATTTCGTTACCCGTCGCACCGGATGCCTCGTCCAGATCTGCGATATAGATGGCCTTGCTCATCATAGGGTTTGGCGTCACGCCTATCCTGTGCATGAATCTTGCCGCGCTGCGCTCTCTCCACCATGTGGAGGACTCGGTTGATGTCAGCAACAAGTTTGTCAGGGTGCTGAATGCAAGTAGCGCCAACAACAAGCGCTGCGCCGAGACGATGCCAAACAGCTTCTTCAGAGCGGCAAAGGCCCACATGATGAGCGACGACACGGCACTCTCCGCGAAGGACCTAGCCGTCTCCAGCAGCATGGCAGTCAGGGTCCGCTGCTCAATGGCTTGCTTCTTGCTTGAATCCGTCGCTGCTGGCGAGAAGACGACAACTTGCGTCTGCTGGCCAACGTGGCCGTAGACTTGTATTGCCCTGTTGGTGCGACTGCGAGGACCCAGCTTCCGAACTTGGTCAGTGGCCAGCTCGGCCAGCTCCTCGGCATCGTTGGCTGCGTCATGAAGCGCCTGCCGCTCAATCAGGTTCTTCGACAGGGCCGGTGCCTTTGACCAGTCGATCCGAATGTACACGGCAAGCTTGCATTTGGACTTGGCGACGTGCGTGATGACAATCTTCGTCACCAGCTTGAAGCTTCGCGAATGCGGCAGGTGCCACGCCGTTTTGATATGCGTGACCACGTACGTAACATGGTCGCTGTAGACGTCGATTGTCTGGTAATCGTTAATGTCGTCCGACTTAGAGCGACCCAGCATGTCCACGTAGTCGACCTTGAAGTGGAAATCGCGGCGCATTCTACCCTGGTCGACAAGCACCCAGGGGCCCTGGGCAATCTGCTGTGCTCGATGTTCAAAGTACAGCTTGGGGAAGACGAAGCTCTTGTCTCCGAAGAGAACATGGAAGCAGGCCTTGGCGCTAATTTCGAAATGCCTGTCGGCGGCCATCTCTGTCATGCCCTCTGGCTCATACACGACGGGATGCGCAGGGAGGTGCAGCTTGGGTGGAAGTCTTTGCGAAAGCCTGGAGGGTAATAAGTGCGCATGGTGCTGATGCAAGTGGTGGTGGAGGTGACGCGCCGCCGGTCTGCCGGACGATGTTCCATCGTCTACGGGAGTGTTTGACGACACTTCTTCCCAGCTCTCGGCACTGGGGCTTGGCTTATCGAAGTCGTCCCTCTCGATGTTGATTAGGGACGAGATGATGTCCCCGGTGTCCATCGGCTCCTCTGCCTGAAGATTGTCCACCAAGAGGTTGATCCGAGTGTGAAGCAGGTTGAGATCGTCCAGGAACACCTTGATTGTGATCCGCGTGAACCCTGCTTCATTCGTATTCTGGCCCAGGTGCAAGAAAACGAAGTCGCAGTCCCCACCCGCCGCAGACGTCACCTCGGTGATGATGTCCAGATGAATGCTGTACGCCGTCACCAAGCCCATCTGCTGGCTGTAAAAGTACATGTTGTCGGGCGTGACGTAAATGCGGCCGTCGCCCGCCAGCGTTTCGTTGGGCGAGTCGCGTTCCTTTGAAATCGACCAAGCCGCTCTGAATACAAGCACTAGCGTCTCCCCCAGCGGCGCGTTGGGAAACAAGAGCCGAAACTGTGCATTCTGCGCCCTCAATTCTGTGGGATAGTTGTAAGGCAGCGATCGCTCGTCCTGATTCTCGCCTGCTTTGGTCAGGCTGGTCTGCGAGCTCTGGGGCACAACGACTCCAATAGGATCACTCTCGTCAAGCCGGGGCAGCTCTGGCTCCTCTGGGTGGTTGATGGCGGACCAGACGTTGCTGCCCCAATAATTCGCAACTATCGAAGTGGGCAGCTTCCGGCTGTGGGTGATAGAGCTGCGCTCCCCCGTGACGACAACAGCGGTGCGACTTAGGGTCGTCATAGACGGAGGCCTCGCCAAAGTCAGCGGGGCGAGAGAACCAGGGGCGCTGTCGATAGAGGGCATGAGGCCCGCCGCATGCTTCTGCGACAGGTTAGAAGGGTTAACGGGTAGCAGGCTGTGGCTCGCCGATATTAAGCTCGCAATGCCGCCGGCGCTGGCCGTAGCGACAAGACCCGGCTCCGCACCGGCGCCAAAAGTTGTCTTGCGGTGGAGGTCAAGTTTCTGAATAATCCGCGCGGCATGCTCTCGCCCACTCTCGCCGTCTTCGCGGGTAGCCAAGTCTCTCCCCAGTGCTGTGAAAGATCGCCGACCATTACCGTCGACGCTCTGCCTCGCCCCCAGATGACCCTCTTGGCTAGGAATTCCGAGGGTCGCAGATCGCTCAAAACCCGGGCCTGCATCGTCAGAACCGCCAGAATGGCTGTCGATCATTCTGGCAGAGAACTCTGGGGCACTGGGCGGGGAAATGGAGAAGGCAGGATCAACACCGCCCTGTCGGGATCTGGACTCGCGACTGACGCTGGTCTCAAAGGCCTTCTTCTTGGTCACCTCGAAAACCTCCAGCCACTCCATGAGCTCCTTCTGCGTCTCTGTTTGCAGCATCATGGTTTGGTTCTTGGTCTTGACCTCGAAACAAAAGCGCCTCTCCTCGCCGACGGCGGGCTTTGCATTGCAGAGCAATACGCCAATCTCGTCGCCTTGCAGCACACCCTGAGTTGCCGGAACAAGCCAGCCAAACACGCCGTCGCGGCAGTAGTACCATCTGCGGACCCAATTGTACCTGACTGGTTTGCCAGTCGCCGTCCGCAGGAACAGCCATCCTTGCTTCTCGGAAATGACAGCGCTGGGATCTTTGACGCGCACATTGACAGGCCCGCGCGACCCCAAGAACGGCACGGTGGACGTGCTATAGTCTTCGAGCTCGCGGGACGGCTTGAACTCCTCAAAGGTGGCCTCGCCGAGCTCCCGTCTCGCAACTTGCAGTTCGCGTCTGAAGACGGCCTCTGAAAGCTCCATTTCCCTGGACCAGCCTCGTACACGGTCCATTTCTCGCGTCCAGCGAGTCGCGTTCGTCGACGCATCGCGTGACCGCCTCATCTCGTTCCAAATCTCGCTGCACACCTTGACAAGCAGCTTGTCCACGGTAAAGCGCAGCTGCGGTGAGAGCTGGCAGAAGTCCATGGACGCTTGTATGTAAGCCTTCCGGCATTCGTAAACAGAAAAGGCGTCTTCGCGGAGCGCGGATGGCTCTTTGGTCTTGGATTGAGAGACGTAGCGTGCCAGCGCCGAGTCGTAGGCCTTTTGCGCCTGCTCCAATGTCCGCCGAATTTCCTTAAAGCTTCGCATTTCGCCTCCGAGGAATGACCGGATCGGCTCAACGACGAGACTGTCCATCTTCTTCATGCTGCTCAGGGTCTGCATCCAGCACTCTCGCTGTCCATCGCCCACACGCTTGAGTGCGAGGAAGGTGTAGTCATTCTCGATGATGCCATCGGCGGCCGAGGGAATGGTCTTGGAGAGGTAGGTGTTGACCGTCTCCTCGAGCGCGAGGATGTCGTGGACCAGCTTGGACGTCGACGACACGTAGCCATTGAGCCACCTCTCGAGGGCATCGATCTGATCGGTAAAGTGGGCGGCCGAGGCGCGAAATGTTGGCGAGTCGAGTGCAGCTTCGTTGAGCCCAACCGGGACGCCTCTGTCCATGGGCCTCGGCGCCGCAGCGGGAGGAGCCGCCGCCTTAGACATGGTTGGTGATGCGGGATCAGCTGCGCAACAGCATCTGGAAGCATGCACTCAGCGCCTGCTATAGCGTGTCGCTCGACGCTGAAGGGCACCGGCCGGCGATGGAAAGGCTGCGATGTTGCAGGCGCAGCGGTTGGTTGCAGCAAGATAAGGGTGCGTAGCTGACGTAGCTTCCTGAAACGGCCTGCTCGGAGTGGGCTTCGCTCATTAAGGTAGCCCCACGTCGGCTCCATCTGCACCAATGACCCAGTGCTCGCACCAACCTCAGCCAGCCTCGGGCTCGGTCTTGCACTGGTGAGCTATACACACATGCGTACATCTTCACGCTCAGGGGTATGGGGGTGCGGGCACATCATGCAACGTGTCTTAAATAAGTGACTACGATCCTCTCGACCACCCAAGGCTCAGTCTCTATATTCGCTTGCTAGCTTGCTTGCTTGCCTGCAGCTAGGAAGGGGGGGGAGGCAACGGGCCAGGCCACGTCCCCGACTGTGTTACCAAACCAGCGCCGGACGGTAACGAAGTCAAGCAGATACGCAGTCGCTTAAAACACCTCCCAGTCATCGTCGCGCCATCTTTGTCATTCTGGTGACAGTCCTGCAGGTAGTACCTGATCTCCGGTGAGAAACGGCTTCGCGCGACGGACACTGGGTGGCAGGCCTTACCTCCATTTCCGCCGATCATTGAGCTCAAGTGGCCGTCATTGTTGAGCGAAGTGGGCTTGGCTGCAACGCCTCGTGGCCTTGCTTTGGAGGCCGAGCCTCAGCCCTTCGCATCAAGCGCTCTTTAGCGAGTGACTTCGGCGCGGCATCGGTCGACCTCGGCGCGTCGCAACGCCTGTCATCCTCGCCATGCGCGGACGGTTGGACTTGAGCAGGTCCCTCGTGAACGAGGGAATCCGCTGGTCAATCTACTTCGAGTCAGCACGTTTTGCTTCGAGGCTTGTGCCGATGGCAGGCTTTTGACTCACCGTCATAGTAGTCATCATCGTCGTCCTCCAAGTCGTTCAACTGCTCAAAGTTGACCTTGTAGCGAAGAATGCCGCCAATGCCACCGAAACCCTTGACGAACTGGTTGCCCTCGGTGGAGCGGTCTGACACAAACTCAAGGGCAGTACCGAAATCCTTGTAGTGCTCGGCGATCCACTCGAGGAAAGACTCCTGCGAGACGATCTCCATCTCCTGACCCGTCTGCTTGTCAAGGAAGGCGTCTCGGTTGCCCTGCTCCTGCTGCTTGGTGGTGTGCAGGATGGTCTCGACACCGTTGCTATCCTTCAAGCACCAACGCGTGATCTCGAGGTTTTCGAAAACGATGAGAGTCTCAACAGCACCAAGCTCCAGCGCCTTGAGAGTATCATCGATACCGTAGCAGACCTTGCCGGTATCCTGGCTGATCTCCTCGAAGTACTTGCCGATGAGCTTCTTCTCCTGGATAAACTTAACGTTGCCGAGAGTCTCCGAAGACAATTCGATTGCCTGGTTGAAGCCGTTCTCACCACCATACGACACGTCTACCACCTTGATAACCTTGGTTGCCAGGCGGTTGTCGAACATATCGGAGGCATTCAGGTCGTTCTTGAAATCAGCAGAACCAGCGAGGATGAGCCCGGCCACGTTGACCTTGTCATTGGTGATGAAGTTCTGCACAGCCAATTCGGCGACTTTGCGAACATAGTTGTGGCGTTTCTCCTCACGAAGACGAGCGAAACGCAGAGCAGACTGACCACCACGGCCGTGCTTCTTGGGCAGATCGACGGAGAACTTGTGGACAATATCACGGGTGTTTCCGCTGAGAGTGCCGAAGAGGGCACCGTTACCGTCCATGATGATGAAACCGAATTTCTGGTCCGACTCGAGCAGCTCGGCCAACGCCTCGGTGTGGAACTTGTTGTCGCAGAGGTACAGGGAGGTATTGATGGGCTTGAACGGTTCAAAGTCGATGTTGACCTTTCGCTCCTTGCCTTCCTGGGTCAAGATTTCACCGCAGTATACAACCAGGCCGTTGGGAGGAACCTTGTTGTAGAGCTTGAGACGCTGCTGGGTGGACGTAATGGCGGACAAGACGGACTGTCGGTTGACACGAGACTTGATGTTGGACGCGGTGCCCTAGGCGAGCGCTGTCAGTCCTCTTCTCGACTTGACGAATCTTAGGGGCAGTCTCGGCTCACATATTCTTCAGCCAACATCTTGGCGGCCCGCGAAACCTGATCCTTGGGAGCTGAAGAGTGCGTCAGTACGCGGTACCCTGCAGTAGGGTGGGGCGCTTCGAGGGAGCCACGTACGGATGATGAGGGAAATCATGGACGTTCCATTTCCTCTGGCGGCCTCGAGGCGCTTGATCAACTTCTTGACCTTCCAGATCTCGATCTGTCGACGGCAGCCGTGTCAGCATCGGGTGCGCGTCGTCTGAGAGCCAAATGCTCGTCCGTTGTGCTGTGTCCTCCCCGTCGCGGGGTTGCACCGAGTACAGAGAGGGGCCGCGGCACGAGGGGAAATTTTCGGCGTGGCATCAGGGGCGGCGACTCACGTTCCTCTCGGCCTCGTTGGCTTGAGCGTCGCTCATCTTGAAAGAGCTTCTCGAGACCTTGCGAGCAAAATATTTGGCGTGTCCTCGCGGGTCGAGAGACGAATCACTGAGGCTCGAAGGGGGGCGACGTCGCGTGCGGTGACACGGAACTTGGAGCGCAGTTGGATGTTGGAGCCAGATTTTTTATCGTTGTGCACAGCACCGTCACTGCCAGCACAGCAGCGCCGCTGTAGCGCACCCGCTTCAGGCGGTCCTAGCCCAATGTGGACCCTCTGACACAACCTCCCCACTTACAGCCTGCGAGCGGGCCGAGATGCTCTACGAGTGACGAGTTACGGTACGGGTACGGATTAAGGCACCGTGGTGGGCAGCATCGGGATAATCTCGGCCCTGGGATTCATCAGCGACTGTCCGTCACCCGCAGCCCAGTTCACCGCCCGGCAAAACGACGACATGATCACGTCCGGAGTGCAGCAAAACGAGACCAGATCTTCCCGACGCGACGGATAATTGACGGCAGAAGCAGCCTTTAACTCACTTTCGTCTGATCGGCATTCACGCGAACCAAGCCGCAATGTCCTCCCTGCCGGCGGAGCTGGCCACCACCGTCCAGGCGACTCACATCCGAAGAGACCCAGACCCCAGGCTCGACATCGCCCCCTCCACCGCCGCCGACAAGAAGGAGACCGTCACTCTCGAGAGCTCCAGATTCAGCGATATCGATGACACGCTCGATGATGATCACGAAGACGACGACGAGGACATCCCTAGCAGCGTCCTCCGGCCCGCTCCACGGAGCCACAACCTCCCTCCGCTGCCTGACCTGCGGTTCGAGCAGAGCTACCTCCACAGCATATCCAATGCCGACACCTGGTGGAAGGTGTTGCTAATTACAACTAGAGATCAGGTAGGGTCTCTTTCTCCCCATGCCGGACCCCAAGCGCGAATGCTTACACGGCCAGATCATCATGCCCTTGGCCCAGGGCTTGATATACAACCTCTTGTTATGTGGATGGCAACAATGGAACCGGAATGCCAGGTTGCATGGTAACACAGCAGGTGCCAGAGTAAGGAGGTGGTGGTATGGCGTGAATAAATGGACGATACCCAATCGTGAGGCTTGAGATCGCAGCAGTAGCTTCCACGCTGCAACTTGTACGCATTATGCTTTCGAGCTGCCGGCTTACACCTCGGCAACGAGACTCACAGCAATGCCCTTCATCGGCTGCCTTTGAATAATAATATCATCACATGCATGCCTTCTCAAACGAGGGCGGATACGACGCGTCATCGTCTGTGCCTTTTGTGACTGTCCCCAGCGCCAAGCATCGTCAATGATCGTGGACGATGCAATACACCCCATGTCCGTGCGGAAGATTCTATACCATGCGCCATCTGCCTGTTCCCCAACTCCAGCAAAAACTTCTCACCCATACCATAACGTCTTGTGCCCTAATCGTGGCCAGAAACACCGAGGGGCGATGGAAGTGGCTTCCCCGGCGGCTTCTCCGGGCTCCCTCTAAAAGCCAAGGAAGTCGCAGGAATCGGTTGTGTGATGTGTGACTGTGCTTCCCCGGCCTTTTCTGATGGCGCTGGCGTGCTCTGTTTGTCCACGTCAGTGCTCTCCCTGGATGGCGTGGGGGTTGCCTTTAAGGCTGGGCCAGCAACAGAGATCGAGTCTTGAACTGGGGAGCTATGCATTTCCAAGCCGGGTTCTCTCGACGTGCTGCCGTTGGCCTTCAAATTCTTAGCCTCGGATGCTGGAGGTATGGCGGCGACTTGGTTGACGGGGCTAAGGGCCGTCCTGAGCTTCGGCGGCGTTACTGAGAGCTTCACCACCAAGCTCTGAGGACCGTCGTCCAGGTCATCATCCACCATCGCTTCGTCTTCATCAAACTCGTCTTCGTCTTCCGATTCTTCAGGGACGTGAGCATCTTCCTCGTCATCGCCAAACTCCGCCTCACTTTCGCCATCATCCGTATCGACTGATGTGTTGCCGCGCGAGCGAGTGCCTCCCCATCCATTAACCCCATGGTTCGCAGCCGCAGACCGCTTGGGTCGTCCCGAAGGCCCTGTGGCGTCCTCATTACCAAACTCGGAGCCATCGCCCTGTACGCTCCCTGGTGCACTTTCTCCTGTGACCATGTTTAGCCGAGGCGGTGCCCTGATCTGTCGGCCACTTGAGGTGGTGACGGGACCCGTCTCAGCTGGTGTGTTGGCACCGGTATTGCGAGCGGAGCGTCTATTTCCCGTCGAATCCGAGTAGAACATGTCTTCGTCGTCGGAGTAGGTGTACTTCATCCGCTTTCCGCGCGTGCGACCCTCATACATTGAGAAACCAGGCTCGGGCCTCTTGAACCGCTCCTTTTGCATCTGACGGTACTCCCTGCGTCTGCGCTTCTATAATGACTGTCAGTATGCAATATTTCGCGTCGAGCCACGCAGGGATGCGTGTTGTGAGCCGCGTTGGGGTGGGACTTACCTCTTCACCAGCCTCGAAGCGTGGGATAACCTGCATCATTTTCTGGCCGAGCTTCTTGGCCTTAGGGCCACCGTCCTTTGTCTCAAGCTTGTCGACCAGAGCCTTCATTTCTTCGATCGAGCCGGCCACACTCCACCAAGTGCGGTTCGTTCCAGCAGGATTGCTCTCCCGGTACACACGAAAGTGGGTGTCGTCTTGACCCTCGATCAGAAAATATCGACGCTTATCTCCATCAGAGCCCCAGGGTTGTACCGCCCTGGGCTGGTTGAGATCATCTTCGTGGCGGTTCTGCTTGTATGATTGGTTGATCAGGCCTTTGACGGTGTCGGATGAGGCCATGGACCAAAGAATGAGGGTGCGAAGAAGGGTAAGCTGTTCGCGGCCGCCGTCAGCAACATGATAAGGCGGCATGGCAAGCATGCACGTACTCTTTCGGTCGGGGTCATGGCATTAAAAGAGGCACCGCCTGAGAGCGGGTTCTTGCCCTCCCACGCCGGCGGCCATTGATTCTTGTGGGACGCAATCGCGTCTTCTAGCGCTCTGCCATAGTGTCCGGGCCTAGAAGACAAATGGATGAGCATCAACTCGAGACGGGGCGGGGCGGGTGCCTACTTGACGTCTTGCTTCCGGTTCAGCAAAAGGCCGAGCAGCGCGCACAGCAAATGTTCGACCCGGTCGCCGGGAATTGATTCCACAACATCCCGCTCCAGCTCTTGCGGTCCGAAGTGTGCGAGGGATTTGGGGAAGGCGTCACTGAATCGGCTTCGAAACATCACAATAAACTGCAGAGGGTCAGCAAATTGACCCATGACGTTTGCACGCGACTCTTCGCGTCGCACCAGACGGGCAACGCGACAAATGGCGCTCAACACGAGAAAAAAAAGGTGCAGCCAAGGGTTCGAGACAATCAGGCACATACCGCGATGTCAGGATTGTCCTCGAGAACATATTCGTGCGGAGGCGATGGTGACCGTTTGCGCGGCGGCGGCGAGGGCTCCTTGGGTGGCTGCTCCGACAGCTTTGGGAAGAACTTGAGAATCCCTGATTTGGACTTTGCGAGCGCCGGCTCGCTAGCTGCGTCTAGCTCGTCGTCTGAAGGCACCGGTGACAGCGACGAGAGCGACGAGAGGTCGGAAGAATCTTCATCTGCAGCCATGTTGCGCGTGTCTGAGGGTGGGAGGGTGTCGCGTTGTGGAGAAGGTGAAGTCAAGTATGGGGAGCGGGAGTTGCTCGGCGGAAGTGAGCGCATGCACTAGCCAAACCTGTGTCCTTTGAGCCGCAATTGAGACAGGCTCCATTTGATAGGCCAAGGGGGTCGCAGAGGCCATTTGCCTGCGTAGGTTGCCTTGAACTCGATTGACCGTTAACTACCGAGTACTCGCACGTACATAGCGGACAGAAATGAGACAGCCCATGGTCGTACGGTTTGCGCAGCCATGATCTTTGATGTGCCGAGTCCCATTTCCATTCGTGCAGCGCGCATCGCATAAGGCTGCAACTTAAGATGCCAACCTCGCACATGCAATATTACAAGCCCGCGCAGGTAGAGTCTTCACGAGGATTGAATTCAAGTACCACAAATCCGTGAAATGACTTTCGAAAACCACCGGAGACGTCGAGGCGAGAGGTAATATCGTGAGAGACGCCAGTGGTCATGAAGTCGGCATAACTCGAATGGATTCGAATTCTCCTCCAAAATGCGAGCACTCCGCCGCAAGCCTCACAGTAGGCGCCTCGCTGGTCGACCGAAAATTACCCATCATAACAATAATGTCCTCGGAATAACATGGTGTCAAGGTCCAACTCTGGATATGTTAGCAGCAGCCAATTGATGGTAGGTAAAGACGATTGCTTGCCAAAATTCCACCTTTATCAAGGGCAGCCGAGGCGCTGCCGGGCGACCCTGCAACCTCTTGTTCTCGGTTTCCACGGTACCGCTCAGTGTTTCCCATGGTCGCCTGCGGATTCCATGCAGCAGGACGTTGAGTGAGGAGATCAGGCTGCCCCATAGCAGTTAAAGGCGGACGGAATTGGCCGAGTCCCAATCGAGCCCAACATCTTGAGCTCGGTTCTCCGCGAGTTCTCATTTCCTGAGGCGCCCCGTAGTTTTCGTGACCACTTGGTCTACGAGGATATTTGCTGATTCAATTGTCGCAGAGTCGCATCTCGTGCTAAGGCTCTCGCAGAGCTGACAGCCTGGTGCCTGAGCACATAGGAAGCGCGCAGCTACACCATCACATGGTCAGATCGCCAGTAAGCCAGCTCACATCAACACTTCGGCAGACAGGAATCGTCCTCGCGGGGCGTCGTGCCAAGATAATGTTCATGGTACGCGCTGCATTCTGAGAGTCACGTCCCTCAGAGCCAACTCCGGCTGCCGGGCGCTTGAGAAGCATTCTGGTCAGTGACATGTTGCCAGAGCATCATCCTGTGGATAAGAATGGAGTTCGGCGATGATCGAGCCAACGGCATCAACAGCCGCGTCCGCGCCGCTGGATCAGAATGAGCGGCGACGTTCGCGTTGAGCGCTGAGGACCCATCCAGCCATCCGGGCACAAAAGAGTGGGGTAGGAAGAGCGAGTGGATTGATTGGCCCGCACGTTCGGCTGCCGGGTCCACTACACAGTCACGTGGTCAGGGCTCCTCCGTTCCTCGAATGGTCCCGCACACAAAAAATTGTCAGCGACTGCTTGCAAGGCCTCCTCGTCAAAACACCAAGCGGCTGGAGCCAGGTAAATTTCCCAACCTCACGTCCTCGGCGCTCAAGCACTGACAGCAGCTGCCGCAGCAGATACTCGAACGATTGCATCGAGTCAACAGCCGCCGCCATGGGTAGAGTTATTCGCAACCAGCGCAAGGGCCGTGGATCCATCTTCAGTCAGTCACCACCGACCGATTCTTCAAGTCGCGATACTTGGGACGCCGACATTCGTACTGACTCTTGACAACAGCGGCCAACACGCGCCTGAACAAGGCTCCCGCCAAGTTCCGCAGCCTCGACTACTCCGAGCGCCATGGTTACCTCCGTGGTGTCGTCCGCGAGATCATCCACGACCCTGGTTAGTTCCTCCGAGCGAATTGGACGGTATACGGAGATGGGACGAGGACTGACGGTGGACATTTTGCAGGTCGTGGTGCCCCCCTCGCCAAGGTCGTCTTCCGCCACCCCTACCGATTCAAGCAGACCACCGAGACCTTCATTGCCAACGAGGGCATGTACACTGGCCAGTTCATCTACGCCGGAAAGAAGGCTGCTCTGACCGTCGGCAACGTCCTGCCTCTCGGCGAGATGCCCGAGGGTACCGTTGTCTCCAACGTCGAGGAGAAGGTCGGTGACCGCGGTGTCCTGGGCCGCACCTCTGGTGGCTACATCACCATCATCGGCCACAACCCCGATGAGGGCAAGACCCGCATCAAGCTGCCCTCTGGTGCCAAGAAGGTCGTTCAGTCCGGCTCCCGAGGCATGATCGGCATTGTTGCCGGTGGTGGCCGAACCGACAAGCCTCTCCTGAGTATGTTTGGCCTGGTGCGAAGGTGCATTTGAGGATGAAGATGTCTGACCATTGTACAGAGGCTTCTCGCGCCAAGCATAAGTTCGCCGTCAAGCGCAACAGCTGGCCCAAGACCCGTGGTGTTGCCATGAACCCTGTGGACCATCCTCACGGTGGTGTAAGTAATCCCTGGGACAGGTGGGGATCATGTGCAGGCGCTGACAACTGCTTAAGGGTAACCACCAACATATTGGTAAGGCGTCTACCATCTCCCGATACGCCGCCCAGGGACAGAAGGCCGGTCTTATTGCCGCGAGAAGGACGGGTCTGCTGCGTGGTACGCAGAAGACGAAGGATTAAGGGGCTGGGTTTCGTGGTCTCATTGGGATGGTGTTACAGAGGCTTGCTTGCATCTATTGATGGTACTGCTGTGAGCAGGAGTCTGGTAGCTCAGAAGCAAGTACAATGGCATTTGGCGCACACATACGTGGTTCTTTTCGGTTTGGTGAAGACTGATGCGTGAAACTCCGGCGCGAAGGGCGCGTGGAGGCGGGCATTTCGCCGCAAACCTGACGGGCACGAACCGTGTGCAGCAGATGCAGACTGAGATATGCTTTTGCGGCGCCAATGCGCCCAGTAGAAGCGAGGTTTTTGCCAAGCGCTTTGACTCGTAGTGTGATTTGCAGGGAGTGCGGGCAACAATCGCTTCGAGGACACCACGAACGTCAATTGGAAGAGTCCTCAGGCGCTCGAGCAACTGCGCGAGTCGCCGCGGTCGGTGGGAGGCTGCGCGCAAGAGACAGTAATAATTCCGCTGAGCTCCCCTCCTGCATGTGCCGTCAGACGCCGTCCTCCGCGCCCCACAAGGGTGCCGGGCTGGAAGGGACACCTTCGACCCCGCCAAACACCGTTCCCTCGCAGCAATCTCACTCCAACCCCGCCATTCCCCTCGAAATCTCTGCTGAGTAGACGTCCATTTGCTGCTTGAACATCATGGCTCCCGTCAAGGAATACGCTCTCCTCTGCCTGGAGAACCCTCTGCTTGGTACGTTTTCGTAGAGGTGCGGGACACACCGCTCCGTGGCGTCGCCCACCTGCTGCCCCGGCGGGCTTCTCCGTCCGTGTCGTGGTGAGGTCTTTGCTCACCGGCCCCCTTCAACTGCAGATATCCAGGCTGTCGGCGACCAGGCCCTGCTGGAGAAGTACGGCCTCAAGGCGAACGACGCCATCCTCGCCGAGGAGAAGCACGTCCCCCTCTACGAGGACCTGCTCAACAACTACGACGCCAAGCTTATCGCTGGCGGCGCTGCCCAGAACTCGGCCCGTGGCGCCCAGTACATTCTGCCCCCCAACAGTGTCGTCTACCTCGGCGGCGCCGGCGACGACAAGTACTCGGCCATCCTCCACGATGCCGTCAAGGCCGCTGGTCTGCGTGTCGAGTACCGCGTCGACCCCAAGGAGAAGACGGGCCGTTGCGGCGCTATCATCACCGGCCACAACCGCAGCCTGTGCACCGACCTGGGTGCCGCCAACCACTACGACGTGGACCACCTGAAGAAGCCCGAGATCTGGAGCCTGGTCCAGAACGCCGATGTGTACTACGTTGGCGGCTTCCACTTCACTGGTATGAGTTTGCGTGCACTGCCTGACTGCAGGATATTGAGTTGACCTTGTACCAGTCTGCCCCCCTGCCATCATGGAGCTCGCCAAGCAGGCCGCCGAGCACAACAAGACCTTCGTTCTGTCCCTCTCAGCCCCCTTCATTCCTCAGTTCTTCAAGGAGGTCGTTGACGCCAGCGCCCCGTACTGGGACTATGTCATTGGCAACGAGACCGAGGCCGCCGCCTACGCCGAGTCCCACGGCCTGCCTTCCAAGGAGCCCAAGGACGTCGTCGTTCACCTCGCCAATCTGCCCAAGGAGAACAACAAGCGCAAGCGCGTTGCTATCGTCACCCAAGGTACCCAGCCTACCTTGGTTGCCATCCAGGGCGAGGAGGGCATCCAGGAGTTCCCCGTCCATGCCATCGAAGCTGAGAAGATCAACGACACCAACGGCGCCGGCGATGCGTTCGCTGGCGGCCTGTTGGCTGGCATTTTGGAGGGCAAGTCCCTCGCGACGAGCATCGACATGGGCCAGTGGCTCGCCAGACTGAGCATTCAGGAGCTTGGACCCTCGTAAGTGCACCGCCATCCTCATGCTTTCATTACGATTCATTGAATATCTACCGGGTCGTACGTGCCACGTATGACCCGAACATGATACAATCATTCTCGACCTGTCTCCAGAACGGTGCTGACCCTCCTTCTCCAGGTACCCCTTCCCCAAGCAAACATACCAGCCTTCCTCGTAAGCGCCCCTTCTTAAGGGCCGTACTGTGTTAGAAACGACTGTTGTTTGGCGTTGAGGGCTATTGGGAAAACCGGTTTCAACAACGGCGTTTTGCATCTAAGGCGTGAGCCCCAGTGGTTGTGGCTCTCTTCGCATGGCGAATCGGTATCCTCCACGATCCGATAACATGAATTTGAATAAAGCACAAGTTTATAGATTGACTTCTGGCGCGTCGTAAAGCAATGTCGATGACGACGTTGGAATGTCCTCGAGCGGTTGTACGTGTCCGTAGTCGGTTGGCGCGACATAGCAGCGCTTGAGCCGCCAGAAACGGCCTGGCCTGTTTCGTGGTAGCTTGACTATCCAAATCCTGTAGGCGAGAGTGTCACAGCCGTGGCCCGAGAGCACATAGTCTACCGTCCACAGTGTCCAGCATTCTGATCCCGCCAGCAGACTGATATCGCGGCTTTGAGATTTCGCAGCAAATGTCGAAGTAAAGTGTATCGTTTCATCAGAAGCAGCATAAGTTGCGCCGCTCCGTGTGGTGCTGGCCCACGACACGAGCAGGATGAAATCATAAATGCAACAAGACTCCAAGGATCACTCATTTTCCCACCCAAGCAGCGCGGAAGACAGCCTCATCGTAGTGCAAAGCCGCGTCACCAATCTGAGCCCGATTTGAAGGCGAAGACGTGGCACTCACGCCGTGAGTAGGACTCTGGAAGTGGCGACGCTCCCATCGATTCGACACGCCAAGGCCAATGCCGTCTGCTGGTGTGCCCTGATACAAGCTGCTGGGATGCGAAAAGAAAGTGGTGGCTGTAGAGGTTGGCCCTTGGCCTGAATTCCGTAGTGCCCAGGGGGGAGAAGCCTGTCCATGGCTCTGCTCCATCGCTCTCTGCCTCAATCCGTCCTGGACAAGTGATGAAGTCCGTGGGACCCCAGTTCTCGTCAAGGACTGCAGCAGGCTATCTCTGTGTGCCTGTTCAGCCGTAGACTTCGAGATCTTGCCCAAAACACCTGCTGCAGGAGCCCCATAGTAGGGCTGAGGGGAGAATTCAGGCTGATACCGTCCAGAAATGATGAAGGGGTCGTCCGACGCTGTTCCGGAAGCTATTGGCTCTTTCGGCGAGTTGTTGCGACTCGCTCTGATGAACGCTTCTTTACCCGCTGAAGCGGCCAAATTCTGGACCCCATCAGGCTTCGGCGTCTCGTCCCAAGCCCAAGGGAATGGCGCGATAGGGCCGGACGGGCGCTGGGGAGTCGGAGTTGAGTAACCGTTTGCCAAAGCAAAGACATCATTGGCCGTAGAAGTGTGCATCCCGTAGGAGGATTCTTCAGGAGAACGGGCGTGATGCTGCGGCTGCGGAGTCGGGGGCTTCAGGAAAGGTGTCAGCATGGCAATTACGGTTTGTTCAGCGTGGTCTTCATCGGCCATTGCTTGGCGAGTGCTCTGAAGCGCATCTCGTGATTCCACTTCAACCGTAACAGTGCCGTCTTGCCGCCAAGTTCGAGGCTGTTCAAGACCTTGGGTCCTTTTGGCCGGGGTATGTTCAACGTATCCAACTCTCTGAGCTCCAAGATACGGATTGTCGACGTTCGATGCATTCTGGGTGTTGTTCTGTACAGGGACAGATATATCATCTGGCTGATACTCGAATACTATCGAGTCCTGCGTGACTTGACACGACACAGGGGTGGAGCCATCTTCAGCCAAGAAGTATGCACAGCGAAGGATGTCCAAAACTCTGGCCATGTTCTCTTTGTCGAGGCTGAGACGCTGCGTAGGATCATAGAGATACGGCTTCCAGTTTCCGTCGCCGCCGGAAGAGACTCGGCACGCATCGGGGACTCGCTCTCTGGATAAACAGCGGATGCCGCGGGCTTCAAGATCTTCAGGAAGCAGATAGGCGCAGGGCGCCACATTCCCTCGGTCATAGGTTACCACACAAAGGAGTGTGAAGACCTTGACGAGATTCTGAACCATCGCGGGGACGACACCGCCGAAGGCATGGGTCGCACTGAAAAGCTCCTGTCGGTGAGCAGCAAGCCAGGCGCAATACGTCCGCAGAGTTGGCAACAGAGACTCGGTAGCGTTGGTGAGGTGTACAGCTCCGGACTCGAGAGTGCCCTCAGCCTTATTGGAAACTGCTTCCTGGAGCTCCGATCCAACCACCCTACAGACCGTCGTGATGAAAAGAGCATTGAATCGCAAGGTAAAGTGCCAGAAGCGCGAGGAGGAGTCTGTCTTTCGTTCTATATGACGTTAGCTGCGGTGGCCTCGTTTGCGCATCCGCGTGGATTGACTTACCGGATTGAGCGGCAGATGCAACATCATGCGCTGACAAGTTTATCAACGCCATCTTGAGTAGCGTTTCCCCCGAGCTTCCATTGCGGCATGCCATTTCCATCCTGTGCATCACCTCCCCTTCTAATTCTTCCTGCTCGGAGAACATTTCGCCCTTGTAAAAGCGGGCATGCAGCTTGACAAACCACATTGTGAATGCATCCTGCGGGGCCGAGGGGCTGGGCCGTCCTTTGGTCTTGTTGGGAAGCTGAAGTGACCTGAACTCGGCCTCCAAGTTCGACCTTGCGTTTGGGTGGGGGACATCTACGGCCAGAGCTCGATAAAAATGATACACCACATCAAGGTGGTTGTCCTGATCGAGATATACAATGCCCATCTGGTGAAAAGCAAATCCCGACTGCGGCATGAGGTGATGGGCCAAGCCATAGTATGTCAGGGCCGTCTCATAGCCGGTATTTTTGCGCTTGGCTTGGATCCTGTATCGCGCTAGGTCCCCCAGGCGCAATAGAGTTGAGTAACACGACTGGACGACCAGGCTGCTCAGATCCGCGGGAACGGGGCTGATGGTGTCTCCTGCATCAATCTGGTGCAAGTCGATGCCCTGGGCGACCTTTCTGAGCTCCTGTACATCGTAGCGGGCGGAGAGCCGCTGGATATATCCCTTGTAGAACTTTTGTGCGATTCGAAGGAAATTGTTGTACATCTTCTCGACCTTGCGTTTCTCGACCGCGTGAGAGTTGTGCCTGAGACGGCTTAAGATCCGTCGATACTCGGTGTTAATCGAGGTGTGAAGACCCCAGAGGGCATCCTCGGTGCCCTCCCTGATCGCATACTCGAAGTCGAGAAAGATTGTTTGGACGCAAGCGAGGCGGAATCTGGCCAGGTTAGCAACTGGCAATTGCCCGCTGGGCTCGAGAACCTACTTCTCCAAAAGTCCATCGACGGCTTCAAATTGCGAAGCATCGATACCGGAATCACTGTCGGCTTGAAGCTTTTCCAGTTGCTTCAGCAGGTGCTTTCGGATCCTGACGCCGTGCCTGGAGGTTTAGTGTCAGCGTCGCAAAACGTGCAGCCGCTATGAAACGCTATCGCAGTCTTATTCGGCATCCATGGGGGTCCTATAGGAACGCGGAGCTTTCTAGACTGTGGGGAGACTCACTGCCATGTCTGCCATGCCTGGCCTGCCTGGGAAGTCGCGGTAGCCATCACGACGTCTCCTGTGACTCCCCGTGGCTGCTGTTCAGGTTGGCGCTCGTGTTGCGCCGTATCGAAGGGGAAAAGATCGTTGGCGTGCGAAGTCGTCCGTGGGAGAAGAACCTCAGCTATATTTTCAAGTCATGCTCTCGAAAACCCATAAGTCGCAGACTCAAACAACCCATAACTTGAGCGGGCGGCGGATAGGGACAATGCGAAGGAGGCTCGGCTCGCGGAAGTGCGTGGGATGGGCCGAGAGGGAACTCATTGGGGAAGATGGAATCCAGTCGGACGGCAATAGAAAGAAAGGGACACTTGGAAGCGGTAAGCTCTGACGTGCTGGCTACAGCTGCAAGAAGATAAACTGCGACTGGCGAACGAGGGCAAAACCCAAAGCTGTGCATTTGCGTTTGGGCGCATACGGAGGCGACCGTCAAGGTTATCGTAGGCGCTGTGGGAATACTTCGGCAATTCCCCTGGGCGCTCTCTCCCACCAAACTTTATTCGCGATCGCCCGGGGGTGCCTGTCTGGGCCGCCGCTCCCTGGGGGCTCAGCGGGGTACTATTACCTCAGTACCCCGCCCTGGTTTTCCATCAGAGCTCGTGCGACTGTTTTACTGCCATGTGACGCTATTGGCGACGCCCGCAAGTGTGTTTCTGTTGATTTCCATTGCGGAAAGCTCTCCGGCTGCTTGTTATAGCTGCTGACTGCTTCGTGTCTTTGACCCTTGTTATTATGAGTCTTCTTTTCGGCCCCGCTGCTCAACTTCACCTACTGGGCTGTCTGTGTTGGCCCGGCTAATGGCTGCCCGTCACGCTGTTCGTCTTGTGATGGTGTACTCGCGCGTTCCTTCCTACGTGAGGTATTGCTTCCCTTCTTATATGAAGATACTGGATTGACTTTCCGTGATCTCCCTCGTAGACGTGATCATTAAGCTCGTAGGCTTTTCATCAAATCCGTGATTAGCACCATCTTTTCATTTGTTTGACTACCCT